>VXBX01004944.1:193558-284699 GCA_013400415.1 Scytalopus superciliaris
TTTTTTTTGTGTGTGTGTGTGTGTTATAATTACAGTGGTTTAGATTTTTTTGGAAGGGATACAGGGTTTAATCATGTCATTACTTGTGCTGAGTGCTGTGAAAAGTCTTTGTTCCAAGTCACATGGAACACCATTATTATACTCTTATCATCTACTAAGGAAGAATAGATGGGGTCACATTGATCCTGCACAGAATTCTGCTGATGGCAATGGTGTTACATCAGGAATAGATTTGCCTCAGCCTGTTAATACAATGATAAGATAAAAAAGAGGAGCAAACAAGTCATGGAAAAAGAACTTCCACTCTCGCTGATCCTGCCCTGTTTCTGCAATGTTTTGAAGCTACAAAGCATTTTCAGAGGGCTAAATATTGTCATTATTACTGTTATTGTTGTCTGAATGGACTGTGGATGGTGAGGCCAGTGGTCAGGAGTCTGTCCTATTCTGGTCCTTTCTGCTTTTGGCTGTGCACTGACTTCAGCAGATCTGACCCCCAACCAGTGGGAGGTGCAGATGGGCCCATTATTTTTCACTGCTTCATTTATTTTCTTTAGACAAATGGTTTCATTTTCCCTCCTGCCTCTTTCCTCTCTGCTCAGGGACAGTTCAGCCCTTCTGCAGGTGTTCCAAGATGTTCAAACACGGGAGGAATGGGGATTGAGTTCTTCCCTGAGGATGCAATATCCCAGCTGCCTTTGGGATCCAGTCACAAGTGTTTAGGTGAAGCTAAAATCAAATGGAAAAGTGTGGACTGGGATCTGGTGTCCTTAGTCTGAGCTTAATTTAGTCTCCTTGCTAAAAAGCACAAGTAGGACCCATTCTGCATTGAGTAGGTCAGATTTTGGGTGGGGAGGGGACCTCCTGCTTCTGAACACTTAGCAACAGATAGTCCAGAAAGGAAATGTGGATATAGAACCAAACCAGGGAGATTCTTGCTCAGGGAAAAGCAGAGGTGCCAGATGTAGTTTCCCACAGTGTGTCTGGCATGAAACTGCTCCAAGGTGTATTAAAACAGAAGTTAACCAGGAGAATGAATTCCAGGACCTTGCCCTTCTTTCCCTCCTTCTCCCTGCCCAGATTGCCTCTATCAGTAGAAGAAAACAAGCTTCCCACCTGGCTTATGGTGTCCAGGGAAGGGAAGGGAGCTGGGAAGGGGCTGGAGCAGCAGGAGTGGCTGAGGGAGCTGGGGAGGCTCAGCCTGGAGAAAAGGAGTCTCAGGGGGGATCTTCTTGCTCTCTGCAACTCCCAGACAGGAGGGGAGAGCTGGGGGGGGGGATCCCGCTCTGCTCCCAGGGAACAGGGACAGGAGGAGAGGGAACAGCCTCAGGATGGGCCAGGGGAGGGTCAGGTTGGATATTGGGAATAATTTATTCACTGAAAGGATTTTCCAGTCCTGGCACAGCTGCCCAGGGCAGAGGTGGAGTCCCCACTCCTGAAGGGATTTAAAAGTCCTGTGGATGTGGCACTTGTGGATGTGGGTCAGTGGTGGCCTTGGCAGTGCTGGGGCATGATGATCCCAGAGGGTTTCTCCAAGCCCAGTGATTCCCTGATGTTCCATTTGTGGCTCAGCAATGGCTTTGCTTCGTCAGCACAAATAACAATGGTGCTTCCTGAGCATTCCCTCGGGCCTGGAGTCAGGATGCTTTCAATAGATGTGCCTCTTCTTTTGAGAGTCATTTGGGATCCAGACTTCAAACTTCCCGAGCAGGTGTTTGAACCAAGGGCTGTCACACCAAAGCTGTGCGAAATTTTGGTACCAGCTCCCACCGTTTCAGATCTAATTAACTATGAAGAGCAAAACACTCCTCCTGGTCTTTCCCAAAGGTTCCCACATCCCAAACCTAAATCTCTAGTGATTAACAGAATCTTTCATATAACAGTTGGGATTCATGGAACTTTGCATCATAAAGAGAATTATTTCTCTGGCCTGTTTGAAGGATGGATATGGAAAATAAAATAATTAATTAAAAAGCAAAGAGTTTTGCAGCAAAACTGGATTTGTTGCTTGTGCTCTTGTAACAGGCAGTTTGGATCTACTAAAGCTGCAGAAATAATCGTGTCACAGCAGATATGGAAGGCAAATTCTGCAGCTCAGCTGAGTGGAAAGCCAAGTGTCTTGCTGCATATTCATCTATTTATCTCCCCCAATCCTTCCCTAGTTCCTTTATTTTCTATATGATCACAGACTTTTCTCCATGCAGCTTCGTTGTTCCCATGAAATAGAATTTGTCTGCACATGAGCCGTTCGTACAACGTGTGAGGGCAGAATTCATCAAACCAATTGAGCTGTGAGCAGAGATCTCACTGAGTTGCTTTTTGCCTCCTTTATTCCCATCTCTCTGCATTTGAATTGTTAAACAGGAGCTCTGCTGCAGTGTCACAGAGTGCCTCACAAAAGCTGTTGCCATAGTGTTACACCTAGAAATGAATTCTTTTTATATCACCGGCACGACAAGTGGTTATTTATTTGTACTTAGGCCGATTTAATAGCTCTCCATGACAAGAATGGCCCAGAGTTTGAGGAACAACTCATCCATTAGAGCTCCTGCTCCCATTGTGTTTCAGAAAGAGCAGATTCAACTTTTCAAATATTTTTCAAAGAGTTCTCAGAAAATATCTCCCTCTTTTCTCACCCCTTCCTAGAATCCCTAAACTACCCCTGCGCTTGGCACACCGGCAACACAACCTCTTTTGAATCATGGAATCACAGGATTTGGGGATTTGGGTTGGAAGGGATCTTAAAGACCACCTAATTCCACCTGCCTGCCATGGGCAGGGACACCTTCCACTAGCCCAGGTTCCTCCAAGCCCCGTCCAACCTGTCCTTGGACACTTCCAGGGATGGAGCAGCCACAGATTCTCTGGAAAGCCTGTGCCAGGGCCTCCCCACCCTCACAGCCAACAATTCCTTCCCAATATCCCATCTATCCCTGCCCTCTGGCAGTGGGAAGCCATTCCCCATGTCCTGTCTCTCTATGCCTTGTCCCCAGTCCCTCTCCAGCTCTGCTGGAGCCCCTTTAGGCTCTGGAAGGGGCTCTCAGGTCTCCCTGGATCCTTCCCTTCTTCAGGTGAACCCCCCCAGCTCTCCCAGCCTGGCTCCATCCCAGAGGGGCTCCAGCCCTTGGAGCATCTCCGTGGCCTCCTCTGGACTCTCTCCAGCAGCTCCACATCCTTGTGCTGTTGTTCCCCAGGGCTGGAGGCAGCTTTGCCAGGAGGGGGTCTCACCTGAGGGGAGAGAGACAGAATCCCTTCTCCCCTGCTGGCCCCAAAAAACCCTTTGGAAACCCTCCTAGAAATCCCTGGATGCATCAGATCTCCCCATTTCCTTGCCCTCACACTGCAGGGGGTGACAGGGTCTCTGTGCAGTCCCACAGGCTGGGTTGGGATCTGCTTCTCTGCCCTTTGCTGCTCTTCCCTTTCATATTCCTCAGCAGTGCTTTTCCTGCTGGAATTTGCCTGGCAGCTCTTTGGAGCAGGATGGATTACAGAGAGGAGCAGGAGCACCACAGCTGGGCTGCTACCTGGAGACTCAGCTGATTCCCTTTTATTCCTGGCTCCAAGGCTGATGGATAACCTTCAACTCTTCCTGCCTGTTGTCCTCACCTGTAAAAAAGGGGATAGTTTATCTTATCTTCTAAAGCACTTGGAAATCCATGGATATATGGATTTTTCTCGGACTGAGTGTTGGAGGAAAGCACAGGCAGCAAGAGGAAATCTAAAGTTGTCTTTTATCTCCTGTAGTCATAGAGAAATTTGACTGATATATTTTGATATTTATACATCTAAATTGTTTTATTCAGCTAAAAAGGAACTATATATTTGAAAATCATGCATTACAGATAATTTTTAATCTTTTTCAAAATTATGATTCCACTCTGGTTTTGTAGAATGCAAAAGGAAAATCTATGGTGTGAAATCTTCTTTGGGCACTTTATAATTGTCCAAACTGTGCAAATTTTACTATATGTAATGATACAAGCTATATGCAATGTCTGCCCCCCAAACCTCCTCTGTATATTTAATGAAAAGATTAATTTTAATTGAAATAAGATTTCAGACAGAGGTTTTTTCAGTGACTCGGTGGCTTCATTCAGAACTTACATATGTTGTGAAAATGCACTGAATTCACTGAAGTTACTTTTCCTTTGTAATCCAGTTGCTGACAAAACATTTGCCCCTACAATTTTTATAATTTCAACTTACTGAATATAAATATAATTACATAAGCATATTAAATATAATAGAAATGGTAATACTTTTTCTCCAGTGGTTGGACTGTACCATGTTGTCTCCTCCACTGATGACTTTCCATGAAGACTGAATTCTTAAAAATCTTTCTCCTACAGAAATTTTCTAAACTAATTCTGCTGTGAAGGTTTTTATTCCCCTTAGAAGTATTTAAAGCACTTTTCCTGTATCTCCTTAACTGAACACATTTCAGTGCCAAGGTAACTCTTATTTCATTGTAAAATTACTACCTCAACAGAACCAAACTAATAATGATAATAATAAAAAAAACACGCTCAAGAGAAGAAAAAAAAAATACTCCCGAAGCCAGAAATTTGTGCTTTGCAAGGATAGCGGTGGTGCCATTCCCTTTGAAATAATTCCTCCCTAATTGGTATCCCAATGTAATGGGTAAGTGAACATATTTCACAGCAGCAGCTGTTGGATGCTCAATGAGTGGAAAATACGGCTCTGGTTAAGTGTGGGGAGCTCTCATCCCATCAGGAGGAGCAAGTTAATCATATACAATTCACTGAACAGCCCAGTTGCATTTGCAGAGCAGGGGCTGCCTTTTAATTGTTGGAGGCCTTTTTTCAATATCTTGCAGGATCTTTTGTCTCAGCTGTAGCAGTTTTGGTTGCATCCCTAAAACTGTCAGTCTTCCTTATTTTTGCAAGGGCCTGACAATTCCTCCTTCACAATGCAGCTCAAATTGGACCAGATGCTGCATCAATAGAGCAGTCTGCCCATCTCAGAGGCATTAAGCCCAAAATTATTTAGAAAATTGAAGCCTTTAACATACTCTGGATTAATGTGATTAAGTAGAGCTTGCTTTAATTCATAGCCATCTATTCCTTTATTAATAGCCATTTCATCAACAGGAGCAGCACATATGGGTACAAGATGACTGAAAGTTAAATTGATTGCTGTAAGCCTGTAAGAAAAGCATTTAATGTTTCAATAATAACTGATGTAAGACTTCACTGCGGGGCATTTTGGATAGATTTACACCAGCTTATAGACACAGTATTTATTAACATCTTTTAATTTTTATTATAAGCTTGCTAAGTGAAAGTTGCCTTTTTTATTATTATTATTATTATTTTTAATCCCTCCTTTAAGTCTGCGTTTGATACAAGATCAGTGTGTTTATAGAGGAGAGTCTCTCATGTGAATGAGAACAGCTGGTCCAGGGCATGGTGGAGTTGAGACTTCTGGCAGGATTAGGAAAAGATAAATATAACAGGGATTAAACAGCACATACGTGGAGCCATAGAATCATAAAATCATGGAATTGAATCATGGAATCACAGGGTGGTTTGGGTTGGGAGGGACCTTAAAAATCATCTCATTCCATCCCTACCATGGATAAGGACATCTTCCACTATCCCAGGTTGCTCCAAGCCCCATCCAACCTGGTCTTGGACACTTCTAGGGATGGGGCAGCCACAGCTGTGCCAGGGCCTGCCCACCCTCCCAGCCAACAATTCCTTCCCAGTATCTATGTAATTTCAACGTGCAGTTCCCATTTTTAGGGAAAGGACAAGTAGGACTCAAAGTCCCAGGCTTTAGGAATGCAGGATTCAGGAGGCTGGGCTGGAAGGGCTGTCCCTGTGGCAGAGCTCTGGTGTTGCTCATGGAAACCTCATTGATCCCTTGGCTGCTGCTGGGCAGGTCTGGGGATTTCCTGGGGCTCATCCCTGTCCTTGGTGACTGTGGAATAACTGTGGGCATTCCCAGCACCCGATTTCTGTGTTTTTATGTTTCCTTTTGACTTCCTTTGCTTATAATCCCACAATGTTGTGGGTTGGAAGGGACCTTAAAGCTTCTCCAGCTCCAACCCCAACACCTCCCACTAGCCCAGGTTGCTCCAAGCCCCATCCAGCCTGCCCTGAACTCCATTTGTAGGGAGAGGAGAGACACATTTACAGGAAGACCCAATGCCATGGAGTGACCAGTCCCATGATTTACAGTGGAAGAGGTCTAATTCCAGTACCTGGGAATGTTCCCACTACTGTTTCTTTGCAAGTAAAATCATAGTCTTGAGTTCTGCTAAAGGGAACTAATGTTGCCTAAAAGGGCCAGAATGAACAAAGTAGATGTTCTTGCTGAAATGTTTATCCATTGAAATCCTTCATGAAGAACATTAAAAAGTATTTCCAGAATTTTCCACAAAGGATGATTAGTTACCACTATTATAAAGTGTTAAAAGCTATATTAAAAAATCTCTGTATTATGGATCTTAAGGCATCCCTAAGATGCCAAAGTTTCTTTGTATGTTTGAACTTTGCTGTCTCAGCCAGAAAAGGTCCGTAATTTAAAATGGAGAATGGTGAGAACTTGCTGTAATTTGTTACCATAATTAGTGTCAAGGTGCAGAATCCTAGAAAGGCTGGCTGGGAGTCTGCAGTCCAGACTCTCATCTGGAGCAGGACCATCCTCTACCCTCAGTCAGGCCATCAGTGGCTTTGTCAAACCACGTCAGGAAAAGCTCCAAGGATGGAGGTTATGGAAGGGCTCCCCTGCAGCTCTGTCCTCCTGAGGGCAGAGGGTCCCCAAAGGCTCTGGCCTTTGTCACCTGCTGTACTGTCTGTCACTGCTGGACAAAGGAAATGTGGAGCTGCTGGAGAGAGTCCAGAGGAAGCCATGGAGATGCTCCAAGGGCTGGAGCCCCTCTGCTCGGGAGCCAGGCTGGGAGAGCTGGGGGGGGGGTCACCTGGAGAAGAGAAGGATACAGGGAGACCTGAGAGCCCCTTCCAGTGCCTAAAGGGGCTGCAGGAGAGCTGGAGAGGGACTTGGGACAAGGGATGGAGGGACAGGACACAGGGAATGGCTTCCCACTGCCAGAGGGTGGGTTAGATGGGATATTAAGAAGGAATTGGTGGTTGTGAGGGTGGGAAGGGGCTGGGATGGAATTCTCAGAGAAGCTGTGGCTGCCCCATCCCTGGAAGTGTCTAAGGCCAAGCTGGATTCCCTTGGAGCAACATGGACTAGTGCAAGGTGTCCCTGCCCATGGCAGGAGTATTGGAATGGGGTGATCTCTAAGGTCCCTTGAGGTATTTTTTAAAAATAGATTAACAATTACTCTTTTTCTCATTGTCTTTTAGGTACTTTCGAGCATCCAAATTGGTCATTCCTTTTTGGATGAATAAATGTCAAGGAATACTTCTTTCACTTGAATTAAAAATCCCTTCTTTGCTCTTCTGAAATGCTCC
The DNA here is from genome assembly GCA_013400415.1 of Scytalopus superciliaris. Classification (NCBI taxonomy): domain Eukaryota; kingdom Metazoa; phylum Chordata; class Aves; order Passeriformes; family Rhinocryptidae; genus Scytalopus; species Scytalopus superciliaris. The sequence continues at coordinate 201,001 of VXBX01004944.1, forward strand.
CACTTAAATTGGAATGTAAAAAAGGATACAAGTGACCTGTAGTTTAAAACTCTTCATTTGGGACTGGTTGAATAGAAATAATGGATAGTCAAATACAGGGAATGTTCATCATCTTTAAACATGAGGGAAATGGTTTCACTGGTCTAATGTGAATTATGACATTTGCATTTTAGCAAAAGAAAAGCAAATATAGTTTTTGTTTTGTGTCAGTAGCACTACACTGTTTACTGGAATTAATTTTAATTAATTTTATTAGTGGCTGAAATAAAAGTTGCTCTTACTGGCCTCTTGCAGCATAATTAATCATCAGTAATAATTAATTTTCCCTGACTTCTCGAGGTTAAGCACTGGCACAGCCATTCATTAAAATTGGGGTGAGAATTAATAACATCTAAAAGGTTGGCCAGAAAATAAAGAGGAGAAATATCTGTAAAGATTTATTAAAGGCCACTGATTGATCTACTTGCCTTTAGTTTTTAAAACTGATCTCAGCTGTGGGTCACGCAGCTGTAGAAAGGCATTAAGTGGGCTTTGATCTCTTCCAAACCTCTGACACTGAGGTTTCCCGGTGTCCTCAAGGAGATGCTTGTCGTCACCAAGGGGCAGGAGATCCCAGGGGGTGAAGAATTCCACATTCCACCGTCAGAAAGGGGATATTCCAAAAGGCAGCCTTGGGTGGCGCCAGGTGTGGGACAAACAAGCCCCTTCTGCTCATTGCAGGGACCTCTGTGAGGATGGGCAGGAAAAACAGAGTTGGAATCGTGGCCCTGGAGTGAAAATGAGCTCCCACCTCGATTTCCTGCCCTCAAACTCATTTAATTATATTTTCAGGTTTTTAAATATATTTTTATCAACCAGCCAACCAATTTGTTCACCTTTTTGGGTTTGAACTCTCCTTTCTTGCTCTTTGCAGACACTTGCACCATCTCCCAAAGCCTGCGATATTCCTGACATATCACTTTCTGACCCCACTGCAATTTTTTTACCCCCTTCCCTCAATAATCTTCCAGGATTACCCTTCCAGAGGGGCAATGGCCATAATTAATATGGAAAAGAAATAGGATTTCTAAGGGAAGCCACAATTTGGCCAGAGCACTGTAAATGAAATTATTAAATAGAATTTTAATTAATTTTATGTCTCAGAGCTGTCCTAGACACATAAATTGTCAAAATTTCATCTTTTTAAGGTCTTACCCGCTTTAACAATTAATTTCTATTGAAGACTCTTGCAGACAACATTACGAGAACTTTCTAGAATTCTTTCATTGATGTTGGTGGATTTCAAAGTACAAATTAATTCTGGATTTTCATCCCAGCTCCCTTTTTTCCCCAGGATTGTTTGTCTGTCACCAAGTTGATGGCAGCTCGAGGTCTCTGGTGAAACCAGGTTGCCTGCACTGCTGTTTTCATATTTATTTTGGGGAAATCAGCAGGGAAATATGATCCCAATCATATTTATGTTTATAATAGAGCTGTCAGAGTGGTTTAGTACAAGTTAGATATGAAAGAGAAGCTTCCAGAGTACAAAGACAAAAATTTAACCTTTTTTTTTTTTTTTTTTTTTGCATTCTTAGGTATTAAGAGCTGTGCAGTTTTTCCCCAAGCTCTGTGTTGGTATCCAGGCTCAGAAAGAGGAAAAATTGGCATATTTTAGAAATCTAACCTTGTATTCAGACATTTCCTGAGAGCAGGAACCTCTTACTCAATTCCCTCTAGAGACAAAAGGATCAAACTACAATTTTTGTTATTCTAATGGAAAATATTAGGTATTAGAGTATCTTACTCTCATTTCTTCTTTCTTAAATTGCAGATTATTTCATATTTTCCAGCTCTGTAGTTTGCTATTAATAGTTATCCCTAGGTATTATATTTACCTCCATTTATCCCTTTCAAAGCTGTTCTCAATACATGACATATTCTTCACAGTTCTATTATCCTTTGTTTTCCATTATGCCCATTTATTTAAGGAAATGCTCTGTGTTGCATAACAGTTGTGCAGAGGCTTTGCAGCTAAAAGCTGTAAACTTTTCAGCAGAAAATCAATCGTATTTTCTGCTAAATTGACATTAAAATAATTCCCTTCCTAGATTGAAGCTGGATTACTGAGTCCAGGCATTTGAGTTATGTATATATTGTTTCCTTTTCCATCTAAGCCTTTTCTGGCTGGAGCAGCCCCCAAAACTGCTTTGCTTTGAGCCGTTACAGTCATTTTTGTCAATAAATCGTCTCTTAAGGTTCTTTTCTCGAGATTTGGGTCTTTACTTCTGAGCCTGCTTGCAGTTCTCCTGGAATTTCACTCCCTTTCCAACCAAAAGGGAATTCCTGGTTTCCCTCTGCCTTCTCCAGAGCAAGTCACAGTTGAAGGAAATGAGTAAAGCTCAATACTCAGGATATTAAGGCAGGTTTATGTGGGATATTGGGAATAAATTCTTGGCTGAGAGGGTGGGGAGGGACTGGGATGGAATTCCCAGAGAAGCTGTGGCTGCCTCATCCCTGGAAGTGTCCAAGGCCAGGTTGGATGGGGTTTGGAGCAGCCTGGGATAATGGAAGGTGTTGGGGTTGGAATGGGATGATCCTTAAGGACCCTCCCATCCCAAACCATTCAGCAATTCCATGATTCCACACGTGTCACAGCTGAAGTTTTTATTATCTAAATTGTTTGCCTCAGCCCCACACTAAGTATTTTAGGTGAAGTTTTTTCCATTTTAAAAGATCTAAAACTGTGTCAGCCCAGGGCTTTTAGTATTTAGAGAAATTATGTTGCATATATGGATATTAATTATGCAAAAGACAGTGTAATCATGGGTTATGGTCTGAAAACTGGGGATAATGGGATCCAAATTTAGGGAGTCCTTTGAAGTCCTTAGGACAAAGGCATGGTGTGACTGTGACAGTGTTAATCTTTTAGCCTCAGAGTTTTCCATGCCCATGGATAATGGGATCTATTTCCTGGGCAGATGTTTATTTACTGGATTTATCTCTTATTATCTCATTAATTTAGTTTTTCCAAGGAGCTTTGCAATGAAATGATCTTCTGATTCCCAACTGTGGGAGAAGAAATCCAGGACCAAAGTCCTGACCCAAAGCTGGTGTTTCTCCCTTGCACAACCACTTGTTCTATTCTGTATTCACCTGTCCTGGTGGCCAGATCCACATGGGATAGATGGAAAAACCTGGAATTGCATTTCCAAATATAACTGGTTTGTTAGGAAACATAATTTATTCCTCTGTTCATCTGATGTGTAAATTTAGGGTTAAATCTGGGCTTTTAAACGAAAACCTTTAAAATGTGGAGTCTTTCTCTTCCCAACCCTGGAGCTGAAGGATTTTAACTCACCTGTATAAAGATGATACAGAACTTGTAGTGAGGGTAAAGTCTTCCTCATCAACCATGATGAAAAGGAGATAATAAAAGAGCCCCAACTCTTTGTACAGATAACACTGTTTGGGACTGAAAAGCTTCATTAAAGCCCAGTGAACAAAGGGAAAAGGGGCGATTCCCTCCCACATTCCCAGCATTTCAGGCTGGTTAGGGCTCCCTGCATTATTTAATTTGACATTTTTGATATCACAGGGCATTATGTTTCAGCCAGTTACTGTTTTATCAAGGCCTGTCACTTTTCCCTTGAAGTTTAGCAGGTATTTGAGGGAAGTGTCTGTCCCAGAAGAAAATCTGCTTGGAAAATGCAGGAAATGAAGGGTTGGTTTGCAGGACACGGGGATAGAGGAGCACTGGATGATCCAGTGGTGTAATTGAGCGTCTTCCATCTCCAAAATGTGTTTTCCATTTGAATTTCCCTGGTTTCCTTTAGCTCTTGATCGGCCTTTTCACTGCTTTCTCAAAGACCCCCTTTTTCACTTCATCATCCTCTTCCCAAGGACATGCTTGAGTCAAAACCCCAGAGAGTTTCTTTTGGAAAATATAAATGTATCAATATATCATATATATATATACCAATACTTCATATAGCAATATATCACATACAAATATATTATATATCTATATAGAATATAGATATATAGAATATATCAGTGTATTACTATATCAACATATCATATATTAATATATCAATATTTCATCTAGCAATATATCATATATCAATATGTCAGTGTCTCAACAATATATAATCGAACAATACATCACTATTTCAATATATATATCAATATATAATGTATCAGTGTATCAAAATCCAAGCACTTTGTGGCTGGCACTGAAGCTGCTCTGAGTATCTCCCCGGTGCCAGGGTTGATCTCCCCAGTGCTGTTCCTGCACCCTCTTTTTCACTTGGACATCCCAATTCCATCACTATTCCCTGTTACTGCAACATTGCCATGGAATTCCATGGTTATTTTCCTGCTGCCACTTCCCTCAAAGACTTTTCCCATTTCAGGGAGCACTTCTCCCCTCTAGTAGAGATTTTACCTATGGCTGTTTTTAATCCCTTTGAGACTGAATGGCCCCAACACAGCAAGGAATGGCTTTATAAACCCATCCCATCATTCTCCTCATCCGAGTTATGCCCAGATTTTATACATTGAGACTTTATATTGCTTTAAAATTCCTGCTGAAGGACTTTAACAGCAACAGGCTGGCCCAGCCCCTGCAGAGGGCAGATAAAAACGCTGCCAGTCCCTTTGGACAAGTTTTTTTAGAACTGTCCTTTAGACAATTCTTAATCCTTTTAACAGCAGCCCTGTCGATGTTGGATAGTGTTAATTTTTTAATCAGTCAGGAAGTAATAAGCCCAGTGCATTAATAAAGTCCAAGTCTGTTTCATCCCTGCTATTACATCCCACATTTATTACATCCAGCCTTGTAATTTCATGGCAGAGTGAAATCGAGTTTGGCTGACAAGACCTAAATTCCCCACGACCATGGTGACTGTGGTTAATTATAAGCCCATCTCCAATATTTTTAATTCAGTTGAATGAAATTAAATCAAAATATACTCTCGAGGAGCACAGCTCTGAACAGCATTGGACCAAAACAGAGGGAGTCTGAAATAATCCCATTTAAAATTCTTGCAATGTGGACATTCAGCAATCAAAAATAAAATCTAAATACAATAAATAAAATAATAAAGTTGTGCCATCTCCTTTTTTTTTTTTCTCTAGGCTTATATAATTTATATTTTTTCCCCTTTTAGTGGCTCTTCAATGTGCAGCCATTTCAAAAATAAGACTAGAACAAGTATAGTAGTGGTCTTGCTTCCAGATATTCTGATCAGCAAAACCACTTGATATCCTGTTTATCAAAACCTGTTTTCTGGCAAAGAACACACAGGATTGTATTTAGCAAATTAAGAATTTTTATAGCTCTGCCATCTAAGTTTTCAATACTTGCAGATAAGAAAGAAGTTCCTTTAGTGCTTTTGTTTTTCAGATTTTTAGGGGAAAAATTAAATAGTCTATGTGCAAACTGCCAGTCTTCTTAAATTTAATTTCATTCAACTTGTTTTGCTTAAAAAGAGGAGAATTCCTGTGAAAAAAAATAACAGCATGTTGTACCCCATTTTTTACTGTTATCTTTTTTCTCTTTGTTTTTATTTGAGAGGGTAAAAAAATAAGTGGTTCTAACAGGCACCAAAAGTGCATTTAAAGCAATTAATTGTTTTATCAGCAACTTTTCTTTATGATTTTAATTTACTGGGGGATTCATCTGTCCTCTACTAAACCAAATAAATAAAATTAAATTTCTCTTTAGATGCATCCCCCACTCTGTGGCTGCTCCTTTCTGTAGGCTCTGGGACAGAGCTGATTTCCTGTGGTCCTGGCAGAAGTTTCTAGAACTGATGGACAATTTTATTTGGATTAAGAACTGCAGGATTGGCAGGCCCGTGGTGATAAATTGGCTTCTTGCTGTAAAAAATGGGCACAGTTTGATAAAACTCTGTAAAAAGGTGTGGACCACACTGGGAAGGTGAAGAACGATGTTTGGTGAAGGAGAAATTCGCAGGGGTTGATAAAAAACCTCTCCAAACATCAACCAAACATCATCTCCTAGTTCAGTGCTGGAAAAGTCATTAAAATTATGTAAAATATAAAAAAAGGAAAAGAACAGTCGACACGTGTCAGTGCCAATGTTTACCTGGTGTATTTTAGAGTCTCTTCCAAAGAGTGGGATAAAAAAACACCCTGAGAACCTGAAGAGTGGTCAGAAAACCATGACTTGCAGGAGGTAAATGCATGGATGGGCTTCTCAGTGAGCTGATGTCCTCTAAAAGTTTAAAAGTCATTAATTAAAAAGGTCAGTTCGGTCAAATATTCAGAAAAATTAAAAATATTCACCCTCAGAAAAAGAAGGTGACCTCTTGAAAAAAGAGGGATGATAAAAATAAGTAAGGGATGAGCTCCTGGTGGTCTTTGTCTGTATAGAGAGATCTTTAAATAAATGAACACAGGTAATTAAAAAATGTCTGTTGTTTTTGGTTTTCTGCTTTGATTATTTTAAAAGTGGGAGGTTGAGGGGCTGGAGAGTGTCCAGGGAAGGGAACGGAGCTGGGGAAGGGGCTGTAGCAAGCAGGAGCAGCTGAGGGAGCTGGGGAGGCTCAGCCTGGAGAAAAGGAGGCTCAGGGGGGACCTTCTGGCTCTCTGCAACTCCCTGATGGATCCAGGTGAGGGTTGGGCTTTTCTCCTGGGGAGCAGGGACAGGAGGAGAGGGAACAGCCTCAAGTTGTGCCAGGGGAGGTTTAGGTTGGATACTGGGAACAATTTTGTCATGGAAAGGGCTGTCCAGCCTGGCACAGCTGCCCAGAACAGGGGTGGGTTCCCATCCCTAGAGGGATTTAACACCCATGTGGATATGGCACTTGGGGACATGGTCAGCGCTGGCCTTGTTAGTGCTGGGGGGTGGTTGGACTGGATGGTCTGAGAGGGCTTTTCCAACCTAAATGATTCCATGATCCTGTGATTAAACTCTTGATGAAATTGCCTTGACTTTTGGTGCATTTTCTGTCCATTGGGTTCTTAGAATGAAGAATTTCTACTTTTTACAGGTATAAGATCTGGGCCTGCTCCAGTGAGTTCTCTTGGCTGTGTTAGGCAGGAAGTCAAAATTATTGTAACAGACCCTTCTTAAAATATCTATTGATCTGTGATTATTTCCATTCTTTTCATCCTCATTACTCTGAAAGTAAAAAAGTAAAAATTAAGGAAATCCCCCAAAGTGAGGTCTGTCAGTATTTTAGTGTTGAACCCTTTGTTTCTGTATTTAACTTACAGGAATGAGCTGGAAAGTTTATTAGTGATAACTATGATATAATATAAATGCCCAGGCAGGTTTGGAGAAATAGATGCTCAAAAGTTCTAATTTTTTTTAAAATACTTTCCTATGACTCTTCTTTTTGCGATGCTTTGCATATTCACAAGGGCCTGGCTTTAGCTGAGAAAGAATGGAATGCACAGAGGAATTGCTGTAATTTCAGTGTCAATCCATGACAGCACTCTCTGACTGTGAAGGGAGACGAAAAGGCTCCAGGGAGACCTGAGAGCCCCTTCCTGTGCCTAAAGGGGCTCCAGGAGAGCTGGAGAGGGACCTGGGACAAGGGACAGAGGGACAGGACACAGGGAATGGCTTCCCACTGCCAGAGGGCAGGGATAGGTGGGATATTGGGAAGGAATTGTTGGCTGTGAGGGTGGGGAGGCCCTGGCACAGAAGCTGCCCCATCCCCGAAAGTGTCCAAGGCCATCTTGGAGCAACCTGGGATAGTGGAAGATGCTGGAATGAGATGAGCTTTGAGGTCCCTTCCAACCCAAACCATTCTGTGTTTTGCTGGATTCAGGACCTTTATTCCAGTGTCCAAGTCCTTTTTTTGTTGAAGACACGGGGCAGGAGACAGTAGTGAATTGTAGACTTGGATTCAGGCGAGGCAGGAGAGGGTGGGGACGGAGCCCACGTGCCATTGCTGCGGGGACTCGGTGCTCACAGGTGAGGGGCTCTCCAGGCCTTTGAAGTTGTTCCACTTTGCTGGAGTTAATTCAACATTCACTGGATACAGCCAGTTAAAAAGAAGGACTTCTCCTCTCTAATCTCTCAGCTTGGGCACTCACCTGGGAGATGATTAAGAAGGTGAGGATCTAAATGCTATTAGGAAGGGAAGGAATGGAACAGCAGTGCCAAGGGGTCACTCGGATGTCTCTTTCTATTGCTCTTTACAGGGACATTTCTGCCAGGATTTGAATCCCCACTGAATGAGCTCTCTGTCTCTAATCCTCTGAGAGAGGTGATGTTTTCTAAGTGGGAAATGGATACAGGATAAACAGACAATCTGCTCTTGGCACGCAGCCCTCGGTGTAATAACGTCTTCCCATCTGCAGTGAGGTTCTGCTGTGGCTGAACCCAATCTAGGGCTCAAGGAGAAGTGGAAATCTGATCATGGCTCCTCTAAATAAAGGGTTTCTATTTGCACAATTAACAGCAAATGAAATTATATTTGGTGGCTCGATAAATTATTAAAAAAGGTGATTCAAACACTGAGGGTTTTTGGGGAGAAGGTTTCTAGAAATGGTCAGACTCAGTGAAACTTTGGCTGTGGAATATTAAAGACCAGCTAATTAAAAGCAGGAGGGGAACTGAGGACACTGTGACTGACAATATAAATGGATGTTTCAAGAGAAGTTCTGAAGGAGGCACTGAGGTGAAGAGCTGAATGTCACTGAGAGACTTCCATCTATCACTGACCATTTTAAATCCGTTCAGCTCCGCAGTGTCAGCCCGTTCGATTTCTTGTTAAAGACACACGACTTTCTGGAGCTTTTTTTGTCTTTGGTCACCTCCCCTCCATTTCATGAACTCTTTCATAAAAGGTTTGAGCAGAAATATCTCAGTGTATTTATTTTTGTTATGCAGAGGGGTGCTGAGCTGGGTTGGTGCCGTGTTCTTTTGGCTTTGTAACCCAAACTGAAATGGGATTATTGTTCTGTTCTCCCAGTCCAACTCAAGCCAAGTGCAAAAAGTGAAAGGAGAAGATGAACATGACTCAAACTAAGTCCCCTTTTGCCACTTTGACTGCAGATTCAGCACTACCAGAGAATCATACTTTGGGTTGCAAGGGACCTTCAAGCTCACGGGCAGGGACACCTTCCACTAAATCAGGTTATGAGTGGTTGTTTCCACCTGCTCCTTGGGGGTAACCTCGTAGTAATTTCTGATTCCTTCTTGTGGGACTTCTTGCACCTGTGGAAAATTGCTCTTTGCCCTTTCCTGTCCCCTCATGTCCTTCTTGGGAGTGTTGGCTTAAATCTGTCCCACAAGGAGCCTTTTCCCTTCTCTTTCCTCATGTGTACCCAGCTGATTGGTTTAATTCCCACTAAAATTGTTGTGAAGTCAAAGTGCTTATCACCAATGACCGAGATTGTTCTTAGCACAAATAACCACAGCGTACTCTGAAGGAAAATCCACCAGATTGTGGAAGGGCTTTGAGGAAAATTAGAGGTGAATTAGGTAGGACAAGCAGCTTTACGTCCTTTCTGCCCCTCTGAGGATGAATATTGATTTTAAATATGTTCTAACAGTCTGTTGCAGCACATCTGAGGGGTTTAGTCTCGAGGTCAGGCTGCAGTTCTCAGAGTAGCACCATTATTTCCTTATTCCAAGGGAAAAAAGAACCTGCTTCTTTGAACCTCTGGATTAGTCAGAGCAGCCGGTGTTGACAAGGTGTAATTGCTGCTTCAGTCGAGAGGAAAGGTGATGCCTCTCTTGTTTTGAAGTTCATTAGGAAACTCTCCTGTGATCTAAAGCTGTTCATCTCAGACAAGCAATCTGCTCCTGAGTGATACGAACCTTTCATTGGCTTCATGTTGGCTTATGAAAAATAAAAATAAGAACAAAAATAAAAGTAAAAATAAAAATAGGAATGTTGAAGTCAGAAGCCACTGCTTCATCTCTTTTCAGCTGTATAATGTTGGTTTGCAAGAGCTGGACACACCACTGGCCGTTCGCTCTCCTCCTTTATCTCCAGCAACAACAAAAGTCCCAACTTGGGCTCCAACTAGGGCAAAAATCACTATTTTCACTAATAGTCCATATTAAACCAGGAAATCTGGGATGAATTCCATCCCTGACCTAAGCTGGCTGTCAGTTCTTGCTGTAACACAGAAAGGCTGTTTCACTTTATTATTCAGCCAATTATCTCTGGCTTGTGTTTTTACTCTCCTAAATGTCTCTCCCTCCTGCCTCCTGCTGGCAGAATTTGTCTTCCGGAGCTGCTTCCCTGCGCTGCAGAAGGCACAGGGAGAAGGAGTTGGGTCACCCTGAGCCGGGACGGTGCCTGGAGGGCGGGCTGACACGGTGGCAGTTTCCATGGAATTTGATACTCCCATGAAATCTCAGTGGGCAGATCTCTGCTGCGCTGGGAAGCACAAGAGATAGGAACCAGTTTGGTTTTGTCAAAATCTAGATTACAGATATCCCCAGGTGTGCCCTCTTTTACTCCTCTGCATTCCAGACTAAATTTAATCCCAGCCTTAAATCCTCTTTATGAGCTAGCCCAGCCCTCTGGGCCTCTTAGAGGTTGTCCTCATTTCAGGTGCCCTGTTAACTGGTAAAATGCTGTCACACTTTCCCCCATCATGTTTCTTTAATATATCCCAACATCTTTTTTATTTCTTTCTACCTTTTTTTTATTTATTATTTAGTTCAGATTTCTCTTGGCACTGAATTGGTGTTTTTACTGAACCCTCCTCAGTTACTCCCAGGCTCTGATGTCTCTTTTTTGGTGACAATTCACTGAGGACCCATCACTGGGCCAGGTTCACCTGGTTGCTGCCCTGCATGAAATTCAACAATTCTATTTAAGTCAGTTGAGTAAATCTGGAGTTTCTGTTGGTATAAATGAAATAAAACCCTCCCTGGTGTGATCAAAGAGCTTATTATGTCCACAACAAAAGGCAGATTTGGCTGTCCAGTTTATTTATTTGAGTATTTACTTACTATGATTTAACTGAAGATTTGTTCCTCATTCATGAATATGTAACAACAACAGATATGCCTAATTTTTTAAATTATAAAATATATTATATATATAAAGTAAAAAATACTTGTGTAGCATTCAGGGCAATGGACTTTCACCCTGAGGGGTCTGAGCACTGATCAGTTTAACAATTAATTAAAACTGAAGTGAATTATGAATTATTTTCCGAAGGTGGATCTTTCAGTAACATTGTGAGTCATAAACACATAAGAAATGAAAAAATTCTGTTCACAGTGTAACTGAAAAATAGGAATAATCTATTTTTATGTGTTGCAACATCTTCCTTGTGCTTCTGCTGTCATGAACTTCAAACTTCAGCCAGGCTCTTTTTGACTCCTCCGAGCCCATTGGCATCAGTGCTTTGGATGCTGTGAAACAGTTTGAAATTATTTGTGTGATCACACCCTTGTCATTTGTTTTTATAATGATTATTATTGATATTTGATAGTAGTTATAATTGTTTTATAATAAATTCCTTTATCCATATCCCCACAGAAACAAGCTCTAGTTTTGTACTGTCAGGACGACTTAGACACACAAGTTTTCATATTTCAATGCTGTAATTAGAACATTTAAAATATTTTACTGCTTTTTTGTTACAAATATGTTAGAACTAATAACTTTTTCTCCTTTAACTGCTATAACATCACTGTCTTACCTTATTGCCTCTCTGGAGGGTTTATTTTGTGATGGCCTCGTCCAAACGAGCAGATGTGTATAAAAGAGCATGTAAAAAGGCTTAATAAATGGGGCTAAATCAGGATAATTTCAGGAAAACAGAAAAAGATCTCAAGGAGTAAAAGCTAAATGTGCACTGGCCGATTCTCACCTGATTTTATTGTGTCTTTGAAGGCAGAACTGGTCACACGGAGGCCGTTCGAGTGGTTTATCAGCCAGAAAACATCAGCTTTGAGCAACTGCTCAAGGTCTTCTGGGAGAATCATGACCCGACACAAGGTAGAGTGATGAGTGAGCCAGTATTTAATTATCTTACTAATTACAGCTGGGATAATTAGTGTTTGAGCTGCATGGAAGAGATGAACCTTGAAATCACACTGGAGCTCAGGAATATGATTGCAGACATTTATTGACAGAGAAAGAGAGGGAGAGAGAGAATGAGAGCACAGAACCTCTCAGTGCCCCTCCTCCCTTCCAGCTGGCTGGGCTGGGAAAATTCCCACAGAGTGGCTCAGGAGACAATGGAAAATCCCTTTCAATTTTGATTATGACAATTTATTCTGTAATATCTTTTGTCTCTTAAATTAACGTGTATTTCTTTGCAGCTTCACAATTTCTATTATTTATTTTTTAAATTCTGTTTTATTTTTTAAATTTTATTTTATTTTATTTCTGCCAATCATGAAAATTTTGGAGTTTTCTATTTTTTAGTGGGTGCTGAATGTGTTCTGTGATTAGGAAAAGGGAACAAAATGAGGTAAGAGATGGTGTGTGGAGGCATCAGTGGATCATTCCATCTATTTGCCTTATTCAAACCTTTTAATTTAATTTCTCTTTCTTGGAAAGGGCTTTGTGGTGACATTTCCCACATCTGTGCAAACAGAAATGGGAAACTGTGCTGAAAAAACATTTTGCGTGTTTATGGAGTTCCAGTCAACATCATCCTTTCTCCCAGAAATTCTGCACACAGTAGATATTTTAACAGCTCTCGTAATTCTGCCACTTGTTACCACATCTGGGAATCAAAAAATGCAGTCAATACCTTCAAACTGTGATGCCATTCCTGGGAAAGGGTAACTGGGAGAGGGGTCCAGGGATTGTTTGCCTAAGTGTCTTCCAGCGAGCCCAGAGCACGATGCAGAGGCACAAGTGGTTGTTGCAACTCCTTGGGATGTGGAAAGGGCCTCAGTCAGGAGTGCAAAGCTGCTTTCTGGGGGCAGGTCAGTAAAACCAGAACAGCTCATGCACTTCCTGAGTTGCCATCCCAGGGATCATATGGAATTACAGCTGGGGATTCAAAGAGGGGCAGAAGAAGGATATGGAGCTTGGTGGTGGGGATAGACACGTTCTATTAGTTAGAGATACAGTTAGCACTGTGCTAGGGGAGGTTTGGGATGGGTATTGGGAAAAGGTTCTTCCTCCAGAAGGTGGTGGGCACTGAACAGGCTCCCCAGGGAATGGGCATTTCCCAAACCTGCCAGAGCTCAGGGAGAGTTTGGACAATGCTCTCAGGGACAGGGTGGGATTGTTGGGGTGTCTGCAGGGCCAAGAGTTGGACTGATGATCCTTGTGGGTCCCCTTCCACTCAGGATATTCCATGATTCTATGAACAGCACGATCAAGTAACCGTTGTAGGGACCTCACAGTGAGTTGACAACCCAACCCCTGATGAACCAGGACAAGCTCCAGTATTGAAAAGTTCCACCTTGGAATCAAATACCTTCACACCTCTAGTGTAATTAAACATTGGAGTCTTTTTCCATCGCCATCCTTTTGAGTCTTTGAGATGAGATAATTTATCATTTTAAAAGAGGTGCTTGATTGGAGTCAGGAGAAGAAATTCTGTGTCTGTCAAGGGTGGTGGCCCACACTGGTGATTTATGAGCCTCCCTTCCCAACCCCTTCCCTGATATCCATGTTCAGAGTAATTTGTCTGCACATCCCTGGAATACTTGCAGCTCTGCATTAAGACAGACTCCCCATGGCAGGGGGTTGGAACTGGTCTTTAAGGTCCCAGTTCCAGGATTGTCTGATTTGAAGACATGAACCATCCTCTCTTCATGCTCTTGGGCCTTCCTGGTTTGCTCTTAGGGGTCAGGGAGATTTTCTCACATGTTTTTAAGTCTCTTTTTTTTGTTTCTTTTTAATTTGGTTTATCAGAAACTGAACATCACCAATGGGGGGCTTCTTTCTTTCAGGCTGGAAAACAGAAGTGGGTGACATAACTGGGGTCTTTCAGTACCTGAAGGATACAGGATAGCTGGATAGAGACAATTTACAAGGGCCTGGAGGGACAGGACAAGTGGGAATGGCTTTCCACTGCCAGAGAGTAGGTTTAGATGAGATATGAGGAAGGAATTGTTCCCTGTGAGGGTGGGGAGGCCCTGGCACAGGTTGCCCAGAGAAGCTGTGGCTGCTCCATCCCTGGAAGGGTTCAAAGCTGGGTTGGACAGGGCTTGGAGCAACCTGGGCTAGTGGGAGGTGTCCCTGCCCATGGCAGGGGATAGAACAAGATGGTCTTTAAGGTCCCTTCCAGCCCAAAGCATTCTGTGATTTTGTGGATTGGTTGTTTTGATACAGCAGAGAATCCTATTTCAGGATAATGTTTCACATGTTTGGATTCATCCTGATTGCCAGAGCTGGGAGCTGATGAGCAGGAGTACGGCCTTATTCACCTTCCAGAGCAGTATGAGGAATGGATTTCTGCTGGAATAATTTGGACAACTACCACCTAATCAGTCATCTGCCACATCTGCAGCCTTGGCTTTGTCAGGCTGTGCTTGGGCTCAGCACCTCAGGGCTTTAGGCTGCTGAAGTTCATTACCTGGACACAGGGCTATGTGGATGAGGTGTGGTTGTTGTGATAACAGGTTGGGTCAATTCACCAGATGAATTTATGGTTCCTTCTGACTTTAAATAAGAATAAAATGATGACATTAATCTTTATGTTCACCTGGCATTCTCAAGAACTGAGGCTCAAAATAGTCCCAGTCTGTGCTGTCAGAAGAAGGTTTGGGTGCTGGTGGGTGTGTGATTCACTGATTTCTGGCAGCTGGGGAGGCATCACCCAATTATCCCAGGCATGGGGGCACACTAAGGTGACTGTATTCCCTCTGGGATTTGAGCTCCCACCTCTGTATTCCCTCTGGGATGTGAGCTCCCATCTCTGTGTGACACCCAAGTCACTCACAGCTGTCTCAGGCATCTGTGTGACACTGCAGGGCTTGGTGTTAACGTTCCTAAGCTTTAACTGAGCTTGGAATACAATTCCCAAGTGGTTCTCCTGTAATAATTTGCCAAAAGTGACAGTATCACTTGAGCCCTGGAGAAGAGGGAAGTGTTTTCTAAAGACTTGGCACATCCCAGCCTTGGACAGGACCTGTGTATTTTTATGGTTCCTTAACGATGTCCCATGGGAGGTTCAGGTTGGACATCAGGAGGAATTTCTTCATGGGAAGGGTGGTCAGGCATTGGAAGGGGTTGCCCAGGGAGGTGGTGGAGTCCCCCTCCCTGGAGGAGTCCAAGGAACTACTGGATCTGGCACTCAGTGCTCTGGGCTGGGGGACAAGCCATAGGTTGGACCTGATGATCTTGGAGGTCTTTTCCAACCTCAATAATTCTTTGATTCTGTGATTCTCATCTCTGTTGGAGACCTTTGCAAAGCTCGTCCCATCTCTACCACCTTTCCTGACTGAGAAAAACTGAAACCACAAGGTCCCAATGTCAAATTTCTTAGTCCTGTAAGACAAGGATGGGATGTTTATCTACCATTTCTAATTTGAGCCAGATCTTTAAGGTGGGATTGTTTCTTTGCCTTGGTTTGTATCTATTCCCTGCTTTTAGCTGGCTATGGGAAATGTGGTTTTGTGTAAGGACACTGAGAGTTCCCTCTCTGACCTGTGGTATTTGTCTCCTTCCCTGAGGTTCAGCTGCATGCACAGTGAGTTTGATTTAGGCAGCCCTAAGGGAATGCAGGACTCGCTCTGTCACAGAGAAGTATTTTGCTAAGCAGATAAATTAGAAAGATTTCTTATTCATGAAATTCAGCACAGTCTTTGGATGAATGCAGTGTCTTGTTCAGCCAGCCAGTGCTGGACTTCTTGAGTACAGCTCTCACTCAAAAATATAAAAGCTTTGTCTGTTTTATCTTTTTCCAGAAGTTGGGATAACACCATTTCATCCCTTCTACCCCCAGCAGAGATAATGCACTTGTCTGATTGTTCTGATGTCATTAAACATCAAATATGTACATTCTGTTGCAGATAAAGACCTTTCAAATATCAGCCTGGTTGGTACCAAGTTGCTAAAGAGCACAGACTGGCAGCCCCATCATTCATTGTTGTATGAGTGCATTAATATTCAAAAGTTCCTGCTTTCCAAGCAGTTGGCCTTTAAGATGAGACTGACATCTCCCTGGGATTGGAATTGTCTCTGGGAGGCAGCCTGGCTCTTGTTTCATGAAGCTCTTGAGTCTGAGGATTGTACAGAAGTCAATTGAAAAGCAAGAACCTTTGATCAAGTCAAACAGTCTCTGAGTTGAAAGAGATTCTCCCAGATGAGCATCTCCTAAGCGTGGGGCCCTGATAAAGTCCTCTTGACTATTAATTTAGGCTCTATTTTATAATTCATTAGAATTGGGATCCTGAAAAAGCAACAAACAACCCCCTGACTTCTGCCAAGTGGCATATGGCTGTCATCTCTGCTCAGCCTCTGGTGCTCCGAGCAGCATTCCTTCCATCCCAGGAATGATCATATCTAGGAGAGGATTGCTCTGTAGAGCTCTTGTAAGTGCTCTGAGGTGGTTGTTTCTTTGTCATTCCTACAGAGAAGGAGAATGAACGGGATATGCTGAAAATACTGCAAAAAAGTCTTATGACTAATCGCTTTGTGGGTAATTTTATGTTTCTGAAGTTTATACATGTGTGGGGCAGAGTCTGTCTTGCCTGGTTTTTGCACTGATAGGGCCAATCCTCAGAGCTTTCCATGTTTTTTAAGTTGGAAGCCTGATTGCCTCCTTAAAATTTCCCCCTGGCAATGGCTCTGCTGGCACCTCCTCATTGCCTGTCCAGAGGGACACCTCGTGCTGTGCCTCAGCCTGCATGTCATGATTGCTCTAAACTAAT
Organism: Scytalopus superciliaris; assembly: GCA_013400415.1. Classification (NCBI taxonomy): domain Eukaryota; kingdom Metazoa; phylum Chordata; class Aves; order Passeriformes; family Rhinocryptidae; genus Scytalopus; species Scytalopus superciliaris. Next base: position 217,772 of record VXBX01004944.1, read on the forward strand.
CTTTGACCTCACTGTTGGGGAAAAGGGCAATTTTCTCCTCTCTCCTTGACTTTCCCCAGGGCACTACAACCTCTGTGTGTTGACACTGGCAATCACAAAGTCCTCTACTCAAGCTGAAAACCAACCCTGCATGAATAGAAGTGAAACAGGATTTTCAGCCAGGATTTGAATCACCGGGAGTGCGACTGTGAATGGGCCCACCCTGCTGGCATCAGCCCTGTCCTACAGTGCATTAGCCAGTCCCAAACCCCACTGTGCTTCTGTTCAGCGAGGAACATGACATGGCGGATCTGATCAGAAAGTTTGGCCACTCTTTGTGGGGTGTTGGAAACTACTTCTCCAAACCTTTGGAAAAATCAGTCTGATTCCAGAGGAGTGTGTTTGTTTGTCGTGATGCAAATGTGACTCTGTTCATGATTCTCCTGACCCTGCTTGAAGTCCTTTGTGTGTCAAAGTCCAAGAAGACTCTAAAGAAAGGCTCCTTGTTGCCTTCATGGGCTGGACAGAAGTCAAGCAGATGACAGAACTTATTTATCTTTAGAGCAACTTGGCCTAGTGGAAGGTGTGCCTACACATGGCAGGGGGTGGAACGAGATCTTTAAGGTCCCTTCCAACCCAAATCACTCTGGGATTCTATGAGAACATGTTTGGGAGAAATGAAAAATCCTTTGTCTCCTTTAGGTCTATTTTTTGTTGAGTACAACCTAAAACAGGTGCTTGTTTTGGTTGTTCTGCTCCTCATGTTCATCAAGAGTGCCCATTCCTTCCCAGCCCATAAGAAATAACTTAGGTACAACTGTTGTGCACACATCCCATCCTTTTTTCATTCCTTCTGGCTTTCTGTTTGGATTTTTGAATAAGTGGCAGGAGCTGAGAGTAGTTTTGGCCGCCCTCTGGCAACGTGGTGAAGGACAAAGCCACCCATGGCCACGACTGCCCAGGAATTTTTCATGTGGCCTTAGAGATCCTTTGTGAATACAGAGAGAACCAAAGTCACTGTGAGTAATCCCATTCCCCCCTCCTGTCATGGAGAAGTCCTTATCTTGCCTGTGTTTGCACAGGAAATGTAAGCAGCACTGATATTTTTCCAGCAGTTGAGGACCATCTGTCCTACAGCAAACTCATCACCTGCCAGATCCGTTCAGAACGTCTCTTAGTCCATATGTCTTGTGCATTCACGATAAAAAGAGGAGCTGTACAAGCCATTTCTCCTCCCTGTGACCTTCCAACCACACTGGCATTTGGCCTTGGTGCTGAGACAGGAATTCTCCAGATTAATATCTGGTTTTCGTTGTGCTGACCCACTTTAGTTGCAGAGGGTATATTTATTTCTCACCAGTTTTGAAGGACTGTCCTTTTTTTAGACATTGCATAAGGAATCTATCATCTGCAAATAATTAAAATTAGACACTAGAAATGACATTGTATTGCTAATGAGCAGATGTGTCTACTTATACCAGTGGAAGAACAGCTGTACACATAAAAAACGCTGCAGCGACCCTAAAGCAGCATTATGTATTCTGCTACAGGCCTGGAACTTCATTTAGAGATTAAAAGGGGGAAAAAAGAACCTCTCCCTGTAAAATATAACCATTTTAATCTTTTTCCTTTACATTTCTGTAACTTGCTGCACTTTATAACTTGAGTGAAATTTGCAAGTCTCAGATTAAAGCACCTTTGTGGCAGATTTCAAACGTTGTTAAGAGTTTTGATGGTTTCAGCATTATTACAAGGTGTAACACAAACCAGCAGAAATACAAAATCCATTGTCACCAGGAATATTAAATATATTCAAAATAGAATTACCAGCCCCTCAGGGAGCCGTTCTTGGTCCAATACTCCGCAATATTTTCATTAATGACTTGGAGGATACAGTGGAGAGGATGCTAATTAAATCAGTGGTAAAGACATTGCTGGGAGGTTCCTGAAGGAAGCGAATAAAGCACAGCTCTGTGTTGATAAATTAACAAAAGCCATGGAAATCGATGTGCTGAGACACAATAAAGATAAATGTACTCCGGTTCAGGCAGCTTTGAACGTTCAGCTGTGCACTGAGTTGTGTGGTGGGAGACTGTGTCTTCTGTTGCCTTCAGGTTCTTGGAATTCCTGCTCTTTCCAATGGAATACCAGTGGTGGGACAGCTGGCTGATGTCAAGCCATCCCAACAGCACCCAGTTTAGTCCTTTGCCCATAATCACCTCCAAAATACCTGTGCTCTGTTGTAAAGCCAGTAGTAAAGTCTTTGCCAGTGATGCTGACCCAGTACTGCACTTCGAAGATGCAACTTCACTTCTTTCATGAACCAAAATGCCTCTCATGTGCTGTTGTTCCTGTTATTTGTGTTTCTCTAGAACTAAACACGCATTAAAAATAAATAGGTGTGATTAGGCTGCTCTGGGGCCCCAGGAATTTCAGCTGTCCTGACCTAATTTGCACATTAGACTCTTCTTATCTGTGTAAATTAGGAGAGACTTTTTCTGACCTAAATTTTCAGTTTGGGAGATGTTGTTTTTCCCTACATCTTTTTTAATGAAGGGAATTGTTAGGGTGGTTGCTGAGATGGATGAATTCTTTGCATTATGAGGTGGTGCTGAATCCATTCTGGCCCAAGGGCAAAAGTCCTTCTGGGCTCTGAGTTCTTCTTACCTTTAAACTACTTTGGGGCTGTTTGGTTTAGAACTGACAAAGATGTGTTAACCAGTTCCCCAGAACTACTAAAAATTACCTTCATCTTTCAGTATTGTGAAGGTCGGTAATCAAATAGTTCCTCGAGGATGAGATGGGGGCCCTGAGCAACCTGGTGTAGTGGGAAATTGGAATGAGATGGTCTTTAAAGATCCTTTCAACCCAAACCATTCCATGATTCCATGAAGTCAGTGTGGTGGGAATAACAACTTTTAGATTTTTATGTGTTTATAGAATTAGAAAAGAGCAACTTTAGGAAGTCTTTTTCAGCAGAATTTTCAGAGGGACTGTTCCAAACTTTAGGCAAGGAAAGCAACAGACAAAGTCAAAACAAAGTGATACCAAACATTCTTTTCTTCTTCAAATAACCCACCAGTGAATTTACTGTACTTGGGTCTAGAAAACTGAGGCACTGAAGCGTGGCTTCATTAATCATAGTTTATGGTGATTATTAGTAGGCTTTTAATCTTTGTTTTCGTGTATAATTAGGTACAAGGGGTCAAAGCTGACTCTCTTCAGAACAACAATATTTTCAGTGAATGACTGTTTTTCTCCGCCTGCAATTTTCTCGTGCATATTTATCAGGGCTCACTTGTCTGTGCTGCGAGAGCGGCGTCCCCCAAGCTTATCTGCTGATAAAGGCAAATGACAACACTGTTATTTTTGTTATCACTAATTATTTTTATTACTATTGCAACAGCACCTGGTGGATCACAGTAGGCTTGGATTCACAGAGCTAACACATGTCTAAATTGAGGCAACAGATAAACCAGAAGGAAGGAGAAGGCACATGAGGAGCACAACACAATTTGTGTGATTCCACAGCCACCCGACCCGAATTCTTGTGTTTCTTCATTATAATTTGTCACATGATCAGTTGTTTTCCAGCATCACAGCACAGCTAATTCATGAAGGAAACAGGTAATGAGGGCCCAGTCCAGGTGGCCAAACAGAAATATCTTTTGCCATGCTTTTGTGCATTAGACCAGTTTCCTTCTGTGCCATAGAAAATGTCCTTTATGCCCTGTGTCCTGTGCTCCAGCGTCCTCCAGACATCTCTGCTCTGTGCAGAGATGGGTTTGAAGACTATCAAGATCCTCAGTCAGGTTCATCTGACCAGCATAGACACATCAGGTGGGATGAAGGCTGAGCTAAATCCAATTAAATTTAGGTGTTTCCATAGGCATGGGGGGGTCTCAGCTCCCGCGGTTGCCAGTAGAGATCGACAGACTCGACTCACTCCAAATAAGGCATCTGTGTTTGGACAGCTTTTTGTTGCCTAGACCTGGAAGCTCAGTTCCTGCTGCACCACTAAAGATTGATAAAACTTTCACTTCCTGCCAATGTTCATAAAACCATGGAATGGTCTGAGTTGGAAGGGACCTTAAAGCCCATCTCGTTCCACCCCCTGCCAGGGATGCCTTCCACTAGCCCAGGTTGCTCCAAACCTGGTCCAACCTGGCCTTGGACACTTTCAGAGATGGGGCAGCTACAGCTTCTCTGCCCAACCTGTGCCAGGGCCTCCCCACCCTCACAGCCAACAATTCCTGCCTAATATCCCATCTATCCCTGCCCTCTGGCAGTGGGAAGCCATTCCCTGTGTCCTGTCCCTCCATCCCTTGGCCCAAGTCCCTCCCCAGCTCTCCTGCAGCCCCTTTAGGCTCTGGAAGGGGCTCTCAGGTCTCCCTGGCTCCTTCCCTTCTCCAGGTGACCCCCCCCAGCTCTCCCAGCCTGGCTCCAGAGCAGAGGGGCTCCAGCCCTTGGAGCATCTCCGTGGCCTCCTCTGGACTCGCTGCAACAGGTCGAGACTTATCTATCCTGAGAGAAATGGTTAAGGGAAGACACCTCTAAAACAGCCTAATCTCTGCTTATGACAGTAAAAAGAGAATCTAAAAACTTATCTAAAACTAGTAATTTAACTTCTGAATAGAGTTAAGCTAAATTTGATTAAAGCTCTGTCCCCTACAATAAGTTTAGTGTCATTAAGGATGATTTATGTTTATAATTCACTGTTCTATTCATCTGGTAAATAGGTATTTTCAATTAATAATTAGAAATGGATTCAAATTCCTCTCTGCCAGTGCCAGTTAATATTTGAGCTTTGGGAGACTGATCAAAACTAACCTGCAGGCTCAGGTAGATCATGGACTTCCTTAAAGTTCCAAGAGCATCAAAGAACATTTAAGGAATTTTATATCTGAACGAATTAATAAATAACAAAGCATACAGGGACCTCTTCTCTCAAACCAAGACTTCCTTGAGTTTTTTAAACTTCACTGTTAGAGAAGCATCATTACCTATGGAACGTGAATGACAGAAGGGTTGGAAAGGACCTTAAAGATCATCTTAAAGATCATCTTCTTTTTCCAAAAGAAGACCAAAACCAGAGTTTCCTCCTTGAAACTTTATATACTGAAAAATTTCTGAACCTTTTGCTCTGTTGACAGCTTAAGAGTTTTCTTTACTATGTTCAAGCTCATTAACGTATTTTAACCTTCTGAAGAAGCTCTTTTATATTTCATTTATCCTTCCTGCACCACAGCACCTTGAAAACCATCAAGAAGTCTCAAGCCACAGGCCTGTAACGAACTTCTTCCCTATTAACATTTTTCTCCTTTAATCATATGCTATAAAGAGTTTTACTTTCCCCTGGCAACTTTTAAGCTGTATAGATGTAATCATTATGGTGAGTGATGACATCAAGCCAGGGTGACACGGTGCAATTGATTTTTACTAAATAATTCTATGATGAGCTGGAAGAAGGAGTTTTATTAGTCTTAACTCAGCAAGGATTGATTGGGGAAAAGAAAATGACCAATCAGTGGGTCAGGTTTCTGCAGGGGATAAGAAAATAAGTGACAGCTGCAGAAAAGTCTATAAATCACAGAAAAAATTATGATAAAAATAAGAGCTATGAACTGCCCTTTAAAATTTCACTGGATGGCAGAGAAGAGTCTCAGAGACCTCAGTCATTTATCTCCATTATGCCTGGGATCCTCTGGGAATAGCAAAGTTGACGGATGATGCCATTACATTTTTTTTTTTTTTATTATTTTTAAATGGAGAGAAGATAAGAAGTGGTGTCTAAGTATTACTTTCAAGTCATTAGAGGGTTGAGTCTTCAAAAGAATTCTTTGATTTAGCCAATAAAATAAAGAAAGTGCCTTTTGCTTTAGCTTTCTGCAGGTAATACAGTAAAGATTCACCATTTTGAGCCAAACTTGCTTGTTTGTAATTTCTTCAGAAAAAAAGTACTGGGAAATACGTTTTTTTATTAATCACAGACTGGTTTGAGTTGGAAGGGACCTTAAAGATCATCCCATCCCACCCCCTGCCATGGGCAGGGAGACCTTCCACTAGCCCAGGTTGCTCCAAGCCCTGTTCAGCCTGGCCTTGGACACTTCCAGGAATGGGGAGTCCAATAGTCCAGTCCACATTCTGGTCATTCAAACCAAAACAGAGACCGAATTTACTGCTCTGGTGACAAAGAATACGGGGGAGACCAAAACTAAGTCATTCCCATCCAGATGCATCAGAAGGTACCAAAGTGTTGGTAAGAAAGGGCTTTTTAGGGGCATTTCTTTGCCCATTTCTCTACATTTTGGCAAATAACAGCTTTCCCAGTGTGTTTGTATCCCATGGCAATCCTTTTGCAAGATCTGGGAAAGGTTCTCAGCTCCCTCTTCTTTTTCCCATCCTCTGGCCACAAATTTCTGTTTCATCTAAAACAAGCGCTGAGCTCTTGAGAGCATTTAGTGATTAATTGAAGTTCTGGTCTCTGCTGGCACAGCAAGGACATTTTATGTTCCCCAGAGTGGTCCAGGCCAAAGTGAAATTCCTGAGTATGATCCATACGCAACATCTGAACACAGTTAGAGCTCCAGGTGCCCTCATCCTCCCTGGTTCTCCAGAGACAGGAGCTTAAAAAAACTGGCCACTCCCCACACAGGGTTTGGGCTTGGCTCCATGTAACCATGTCCAAAAAACATGTATTTTTGCTTTCTGCCAGAGAGGTGGAAATGCTCTGCTTTTCTATCAGTTCTGGCAGGTTTTGTGCAGAGAACAACTTTGAAACATATCGTAGAACAGTGGTAGGCAACCAGCGTTTTCCTAGAGGGTCCAGCTGCCCTGAAGTTCTGTAGGAATTATTCCTTCTTCCAGTTAAGAAGTGAAGCACAGACACGTTATGGAATTTTAGAGGTAATTTTTTTATTCAGTAAATGATTTTCTTAAAAGACAGGATTGTTAAGCTCAGTCATCCTACCAGAGGTGTTTAGGAAATCGAATTTCCTGCCTTATTTGCTCCTCACTGAGTTGGTGAATCTGAGCAAGTAAGGCTTGCCAGAGGGTTTTAAAAAGTCAGTGATGGACTTTTGAGATGTAAGTTTGTCCCCTGTGAGGTACATCACAAATAACAACAGCAATAGTGGCACTTGGTTGTATCTGTACACATGGAATTGCTGTTGTTATCTCCAAGTCTTAGTAGGTACAAATTAATTTAAGCAACAAGTGAAAACAAATGACATTTCAGCTTAGATGTTTGATCACGTTACAGCTACACTTTGGGGTAATACAGTACCTGTTCAGTCTTCTTCATTCCGTGGGGATGGTTTCACAGTGCAGGGCAGCACGTTGGTTCTTGGAGGGGCTGCTGATATTGCACAGCCTGACTCTTCCATGGCCTCATATTTCCATCACTGACATGAGGCAGCTCTGGGAGTTTTGGTATCCCAGGCTGATCCCACAGCGTGGGCAGCAGGGGAGGGGGGGATTCTGCCCCTCTGACCCCTCAGGTGAGACCCCCCTGCAGAGCTGCCTCTAGCCCTGGGAACAACAGCACAAGGATGTGGAGCTGCTGGAGCGAGTCCAGAGGAGGCCACGGAGATGCCCCAAGGGCTGGAGCCCCTCTGCTCTGGAGCCAGGCTGGGAGAGCTGGGGGGGTTCACCTGGAGAAGGGAAGGATCCAGGGAGACCTGAGAGCCCCTTGCAGTGCCTAAAGGGGCTCCAGGAGAGCTGGGGAGGGACTTGGGACAAGGCATGGAGGGACAGGACAAGGGGGAATGGATGAATGGTTTCAAACTGCCAGAGGGCAGGGATAGATGCGATATTGGGGAGGAATTGTTGGCTGTGAGGGTGGGCAGGCCCTGGCACAGGTTACCCAGAGAAGTTGTAGCTGCCCCATCCCTGGAAGTGTCCAAGGCCAGGTTGGATGAGGCTTGGAGCAACCTGGGCGAGTGGGAGGTGTCCCTGCCCATGGCAGGGGGTGGGATGGGATGAGTTTTGAGGTCCCTTCCAACCCAAACGATTTTATAATTCTCTGACTCTATGGCAAGATCTGTCCTTAATGTGAAGCCCTCAGAAATGGAATGTGGCTTCAGGTGCATTGTTTGAAGGAGAAATGCTCTTTGCTGCTTGAATGTTGCCTTATTTCCCATCTGGATTCTGTATACTTTGGCTTTCAATTGCCCTACCTGGTTAAGCAACTTGGCAAGACCAAAAAGCCTTATTTCTCCATTTTCCTCCCCTCTAAATGTATTTTTAAATCAGAGTCAGTTCTCCTCTTAACCTTCTCTTCAATAAATTAATGAAGCTGACTGCTTCCCCATTACTATGTCCTGGTGGCACATGCATATATTAAATAATTTGATCTTCTCACTCAGAGCACACTAAACTCATACTCTTAAATTCTGCTAGGAACCAGCCCACTGTGGAGTGATCCTCCATTCAGGGAGATTTTTGTAATCTACTCCCTAGTTGGTTGTTAAGCAGTTTGTTAAGCAATAAATAGATTTGTAGAATGTTAATGCTTAAGCTAAAACATCAGTCAGTATTAACATATCCTGGCAAAACTAATGCTTTCCTGGCCTGTATTCCTTTTATTCTTAACTCCTCACCAGCACTGGCTTTTACCAGAGCTCCCTAAAAGAACTTGCAAAGGAACGAGCAAAAATATTCTCTGCCTGGCAGTTGATGTTATTAAGTATTAATGAAGAGCATAGTTGTTGGTTTTAGGTGTAGTAATACAGTTTACCAGTTAAAAAGTAACCCAAATCATCAGAAAACATGTTTTGATATAAGATTCTTTCATCGTCGTAACATGTTTTGAGATCAGATTCTTTCATGGAACTCTTGGTCATCAAAAGGAATTTTAGTCCTAATACATATTTTAAAGTATTTCTGTGTATCTTTATTCATAAATATTTCACCCAGTTTTCATTTGTTTGTTGTCCTGTCCTTTGAATCATTTTCCTGTTGCCTTGGAAAGGCAAAGAGGGATAAAATTTAGCAGGATTTAATGAGCAGTAGAGTAGTATATTGATGCATCTTTTCCCCCAGTATCACAGGCTCTTTCTCCTCCTTCTCTACCCTCTGCCCTTTGCTGGGGGGGTATCAGGACATACATTTTCTTTTCCATTTCATCTCCATAGTGCTGGGAGTTGATGGGAATCTTCAAAGGGGCCTCTGAAATCTGGTGGCAGTCACAAGACAAATCCTGATGATTTTCAGTTTGGCTTGTGCTGCAGGCATTTGGGAGGGCTCTGCTTAAGAAACTCCAGCTTTTTCACTCACCCAAGTTCGTCAACCCCACCAGAGAAACTCAAAATTAACACATTTTATTACAGCAAAGCAAAAGATTTTGTTCTTGAATGCAAAACTAGGAACAAGTTGTGAAAGATGGGAATAACAAAGCTGCCATGGCTGTTGCAAAGCTGCACGTGTAGATAGTTCTTAATGCTGAAGATCCTCTCTGAGGCTGTTGTTTGGCTGGGTGGGATGATCCACAGCAAAGCTGGCTCATTGCAGCTGGAGGGAATGGGAATGGGAATGGGAATGGGAATGGATAACAAGGGGAGTCAGCAGTGCTTTTGGCTGGTGTGGTTGCCCAGGACTGCAGAAGACCAAACAAGACCTGGGCTGGTCACCTGAGGGGACAATAATCTTTTCTCTGCTTTGGCACAGCATTTTATAGTTTCACAGGTAGAACCCGTCTCATATTTTGGAAATGTGCCCATAAGCAACTTCCTACAACCAGCCTTTTGAATGGATTGCATAAATCAGCATAAATGTCACAAAATCCTTGTGCCTAAATTACCCATCCAGCCTGGCCTTGAACACCCTCCAGGGATGGGGAGTCCACAACTCTGCCCAGTCTGTGCCAAGAACTGCTGGTTTTCTCCAAAGGCATTTTAAACCCTTCTCCCACTAAGTTGTACTCCTCCAGCCCAAGGCAAAATGTAAGCACTTGATAGAATCAAAACTTTTGGTAACTCTTTGGATGGTTCAAAATCAATGTTTTCAGGATACCTTGATTACAGTGACTGCAGCTGAATTGTTGAAGGTTTTACATCTGGATTTGTGATGGAACAAATGTAAAAATGCTCATATTTAATTTGCATGTTGTTTAAATGGAGGTACCAGTGTTGTATTTCTTCAGGACTCTTCAACCAAAGAAAGTCTTGGGCTTCCTAAAAGTGCCTGCTGAGTATGCATGGAAGAGACTGTGCTAATCCAGCTGTATGGAACATCCCAAATTTAGTGGAAGTTTCCCAGCCCGTGGCAGGGAGTTGGAACGAGATGCTCTTTAAGGTCCATTCCAACCCAAACCATTCTGTGATTCTGTGAAATTCCAGAGTATTGACCCTCTCCCAGCAGCCCAGGGAGGGAGGGAGGCTGATCCTCACGGTGTGCCGTGTTTTCTCTCTCCCCAGGGATGAGACAAGGCAATGACTTTGGCACACAGTATCGCTCGGCCATCTACACGTTCTCCCAGGAACAGATGGAAGCTGCCTTGAGGTCTAAGGAGGAATATCAAAAGGTAACCCTGGGCAGGGTGTGGAATTCCCTCACATATGGGCAGGGGTCAAAGATGTCACCAGGGAGCACAAAGTCACTCCTTGTGCTGTGCATTTTCTGAGCTCCTCATTCCAATATGTCACAGTAGTTTGAAATTCCAACTTTTACGAATTTTTTGGTTTGTGTGAGTCATTTTGTAACTGTGAAGAAAGAAAAATAGTTCCTTCTGCAGAGGTATCTTGGAGAGATTTTTTTGATGGGGGTGCACCAGGGCAGAAATCCACGATCCTAAAGCTATTCCAGCATCTCTGAACCCTCTGGTCTGAAGGGTGTAGACAAAATCTCACCCCCAAGGGTTTCTGAATGTTGAGGGTAAGTCCTGATCAATATTTGAGCTTGATAACTCAGGATCACCCACCTGCTGCTTATAAGATGCTCCTATCAAGCCATACCATAAATGTCTTAGATGGGATGTGACAGGCCGTGACTTCCTAAGAGTATTTGTTTTGACACAAGGATTTGTGTGAGGGGAGATCAGCCAATTTCCTCTCTGTGCAGCCCTGCTTTTCAGGGAAGATGGATTCTGTCTCCTCCCTGCCACAGAAGCAGGTATTTAACTAAAGCAGGGGGATCAGTGTCCTGCAGTGTCGCTGATTTGTGGTTGCTGTCTGAGCTGCCTCGTGCTCTTGTCAGTGCAAGATGCAGATTCTACAGCAGAGAAATTCAAATTCTTGTAATTTATATGGAAAAGCTCCAACTCACCTGGGACATCTGGGCAGTGGATTATTGTTATTTTAGCACTATTTATAGTGCTTAAAGAATCTCAGTGTTCATATGTTTAATTATACAGCGACTTCACTAGTGTTTTGTCAAAGAACCAATAATTGGTGAATATTTGATGTAAAAAATAAACAGCTGCTTTTTGGAGAGCGGGGATACATCAGACAGAAGGTCCAAAGAGGAGGTTCATGTGCTGAGACCCTGTGCAGCACTTTGGGGTTCCCCAGTGTGTGTATGACTGGTGGGATGATCTCTGGGCTGGTTCCTATGGCAGGTGGGATTATTTTGTGTGCAAAGAGATGCTCTGGACTGCAAGTAAATAAGTTGGAAGTCTTTGTTAGTAGTGTGAGAGCTGTGCATGTAAATGAAGTGCTCAGTGGCGTGTGTTTTCTCATGAGTAGCTGAACACATGGGGATAAGTCAGTCTTGGAGGTGTTTGTGTGATTTAGCAGAGTGGTTTCAGAAGGCTCAGTGTTCATATTTATCATTCGGAAGTGTTTTTTTCTCATTATTTACCTTAGATCCATTGCTTTTCCAAATTCCTTTTATTCCTTTCTGTTAGCATCTGCTGACCAGTATCACCCTGTAAATCTTACAGCTTTAATTTGCTTTCCCATCTCTTTTATTCTCTGCTGTTATTTGTCATTAAATAAATACTGACATGAAAGCAAAATTGCGAGGTAGGAGATTGCAATATGATATTACAGAAATTTCCATCATCAAATAGATTTCCTTAATGGCACCATTTAAAATTTACCTACTTTGAAGTCTATCACCATTTGAAAAGTGTGTATAATTAGTACATTTATATAATTAGGCACAACTGTAAGTGAGCACATGTAGAGTTTGTTTTTGCACTGAAGTGGGGAAGGAAGGGACGGTGTTGCCAGCTAAGGAAACACGGCAAATATGTACTGAAATTCCTTGGGGATCTGTGATTCCTATGTATTATTAACAACAATATCTCCAATATTATCTACGGAGGTACTGCAGGAGCAGTGGAGTGGCTGTGTGGGAAACACACTGAGCAAACAATTTGTTCAGGAATCCCTTTTCATATTAAATGTTTTGCATTACATGATTTTAATGTAAATCTAATACAACCACTTTCCTTATTACTGCGGCAATTTGAAATAAATATCGAGCTCTCCTGGCAGTGACACGTGCCAGATAATCAGGGATAAAAACACGTGGGAATGGCACAATGCTTGAGTTTTCCATGAGAATCAGTGGTGCAGGCACCAAAGGGGGAAAAAGGCTCATAAATAGTGAGAGTGCATTGACTGCAGTTGTAGGGGGGACTTTGGAGTTTTTTGGCACTGCAAAGGCATAAAACCAAAATGTCATTTCTTTGTTTGTTCACTGAATAATTGTGCATGTGCTCTTAGAAGTGTTTGTGAGCTGAGGACCTGCAACGGCACCAAGAAGGGCCTTCAACCAGAAAATGATGTGTTTGACAGAGGAGTGCTTTCAGAAAGACAAGGGAGGGTTGGTCATTTCAAGGAAACATTTTGGTTTCCTTGATTGGGCATGGAAACCATCCAGCTCCAAGGTTAGTATCTGGAATTCCTGCCTCCAAGACAGGCTGTCCGAGGTGCTGGCTCCACCCTGGAAGGCACAGTGTGTGTGTTCAGCTCTGTGTTCAGCAAACAGCACGGGCTGGGAGGAGCAGAACAAAACAGTTTGTACTGAGAGCAGAATAGGTTTCAAGAGGGTTTGCTCTTCAGTGGCTGCAGCTGGTCCTCTCAACCACGTGCCACCAGCAGGTAAAGTCAACACCTCAGTGCCAGACCTCCAGTCCTGGGAGCTGTTTGGGATCCCTCAATTCAGGAAAGAGACTGAGGGGCTGGAGCATGTCCAGGGAAGGGAATGGAGCTGGGAAGGGGCTGGAGCAGGAGGAGCAGCTGAGGGAGCTGAGAGGGGCTCAGCCTGGAGAAAAGGAGGCTCAGGGGGGACCTTCTGGCTCTCTGCAACTCCCTGATGGATCCAGGTGAGGGTCAGGCTCTGCCCCGAGGGAACAGGGACAGGAGGAGAGGGAACAGCCTCAATCTGGGCCAGGGCAGGATTAAGTTGGATATTGGGAACAATTTCTTCATGAAGAGGGTGGTCAGGTGTTGGAACAGGATGCCCAGGGCAGGGGTGGAGTCCCCATCCCTGGAGGGATTGAAAAGCCATGTAGATGTTGCACTTGGGCACATGGTCAGTGATGGCCTTGGCAGTGCTGGGGGTTGGACTCGATCTTTGAAGGCTTTTCCAACCCAAATGATTCTGTGATTCTGTATTAAATGACAGTGATCCAGAGTTTTATTACCAGCCTATGAATGAGACCCAGGATGAGCCCTGAGCCCAAGCCTCCTGCAAGGTTGCATCTCTTTCAAGTTGTGGAACTTGTTGCTGGTTCCTGCAGCTGTGCCAGCCAAGGAGTGGCCTCACAGCATTGAACATACATCGAGCTGCATGTCTGGCTGTTGATGAAGCTGAGAACGTGCAGCCGGAGTCAGCGGGGCTGATATATATTCTAATACAATAGTGTTGCTGGTAAATGGTAACACAATGTAAGTGTAATCAGAAAAACATAAAATGAGGGCCAGGGCTTGGTGAAATCACCGTGAATGAGCTGTTCCATCAGTTTTGCCTGGAGCTGAAGTTTTTTAATACAGTTGAACCTGAGGTTACTCAATTTTCAAGACAGTTGCTAGGCTGGATTTGGTTTTCAAATGAATTATCGAGGCAATTGTAATCCAAGGAGTGAAATCAAGGTGGGAAGAAGTTTGTATTTATTTTTTTTCAGAATCAGAGTCTGCATTTGTTTTGTTAAGCACTAACACTGGGTTTTAAGGCTCCAAGAATATAACTGAGTCCCTTGTCTCCATAGAATCACAGAATGGTTTGCACTGGAAGGGACCTTAAAGACCATCCAGTCCCACTCCCTGCCTTGGTCAGGGACACCTTCCACTAGCGCAGTTTGCTCCAAGCCCCATCCAACCTGGCCTTGAACCCTTCCAGGGATCCAGGGGCAGCCACAGCTCCTCTGGGAATTCCATCCCAGCCCCTCCCCACTGTCACAGTCAACAATTTCACCCCAGTATCACACTTATTGCTGCCCTCTGGCAGTGGGAAGCCATTCCCTGTGTCCTGTCCCTCCATGCCTTGTCCCCAGTCCCTCTCCAGCTCTCCTGGAGCCTCTCTAGGCACTAGAAAAGGCTCTGAAGTCTCTCTGGATCCTTCTCCAGGTGAACCCCCCCAGCTTTCCCAGCCTGCCTCCAGAGCAGAGGTGATGGATGGAGCTGTTCTGCAGGATAAGGGAAACAGGGAATTAGCACTGGCCAGCGGCAGATGGAACAGTCTCTGCAGCTCAGCAGTTGAACAGATAAGGAGAAACTTCCAGAAGCCTGTGGGATGATGTGGGAACAAACCAGCAAAACCCTCAGGTGCAAAACGAGGAGTTTTCTGTTGCATATTAGAGAAGAGAGATTGAAAAGCTGGAGTATCCTGGCCAGTGGAATGAGCTTTGGAGTAACAACCTGCAAGGAGAGGAAGGAGTTGGGATTTGATTTGTGAGGCTGAACTAAAGGGTCTTCACAGATCTCTGGGATCTACAGTTCTGAGTGGTGAATTCCATGGAGTGGAGAATGCCTTGTGGAGTAAATTTACAACATTCATCTGTGTTTTTGTCTAAGATGCTGTGTGAGTTTAGAACAGACTTTGCCTGGGAGGTGGGTTTTTGTGTGATTTTTGGCTGGGAAAAGTTAAATAGCTCTTTTCAAATTAGATTGTTTTTATTAAAGCAATACAATAGTCAATAAAAAAAATAACACCTGCTCACTCCTCTTGAAATTCTGTCTAATTCAGAGCTTTATGTATCAAATTATCTCTGCTTCACTCTGATGTGAATGGCAGTGACTTGGATTCCTGATTGATGGTTGGTGGCTCTTAGTAAGACAAGCAAAGCTGATCTGATAAGCCGAGCCATTCTTTGTTTTGCAATCACTTCTCTGTGCTACAGAGACCCCTTTTGAATGCTCATCCCTCTCTGAGAAAGCTGCATTTGGCTGCAGATGAGGAGGTTTTGTGTGAACAGTTGTAAACTCTTCTCCTGTTACTGTAAACGGCAGCAAATTCCACTTCTTTGTCACTCCAAGAAAATGTGGTCCCCTCAAAGCAGGGCCATCACTCAGAACTGACACTAATACATTTCCTGATGACAGAGGCAGGAAGATAAAAGCGTGAACTTGTGGATGTGTCTACCTGGACTTNCAGCTCCCTGCAGTGCTCTGGAAAAGTGGCTGGAAAGCTGGAAAAGGACCTGGGACTGCTGGTTCACAGCAGCTGAACATGAGCCAGGTGTGCCCAGGTGGGCAAGAAGGTCAGTGGCACCTGACTTGGACCAGCCCTGGTGTGGCAGCAGAACCAGGGCAGTGCCCACCCCTGTGCTGGCACTGCTGGGAAGACAGGAAGGACATGAGGGGCTGGAGCGTGTCCAGGNCCTTGGCTTGGTTAAGAACTGGCTGCTGGCTGGGCCCAGGGAATGGTGGGGAATGGGGCTGCATCTAACTGGGGGCTGGTCACGAGTTGTGTCCCCAGGAATTGGTGTTAAATGTTTAATATCTTTATTGATGATGTGGATGAGGGGATTGAGTCCAACATGAGCAAATTCGTGGATGACACCAAGTTGGGGGGGGGGAGGGAATGTCATCTGCTGGAGGACAGCAGGGCTCTGCAGAGGGATCTGGATCCATGGGCTGGGACCAGTGGTGTGAGGAGTGCCAGGTCCTACATTTTGGCCACAACAGCTCCCTGCAGTGCTCTGGAAAAGTGGCTGGAAAGCTGGAAAAGGACCTGGGACTGCTGGTTCACAGCAGCTGAACATGAGCCAGGTGTGCCCAGGTGGGCAAGAAGGTCAGTGGCACCTGACTTGGACCAGCCCTGGTGTGGCAGCAGAACCAGGGCAGTGCCCACCCCTGTGCTGGCACTGCTGGGAAGACAGGAAGGACATGAGGGGCTGGAGCGTGTCCAGGGAAGGGAATGGAGCTGGACAAAGGTCTGGAGCTCATGTCCTGTGAAGAACAGCTGAGGGAGCTGGGGGTGTTGATTCTGGAGAAGAGGAGGCTCAGGGGTGACTGCATCACTCTCCCCAACTCCCTGACAGGAGAGGGGAGCGAGGGTGGGGTCAGGTTCTGCTCC
The DNA here is from genome assembly GCA_013400415.1 of Scytalopus superciliaris. NCBI lineage: Eukaryota > Metazoa > Chordata > Aves > Passeriformes > Rhinocryptidae > Scytalopus > Scytalopus superciliaris. The sequence continues at coordinate 234,215 of VXBX01004944.1, forward strand.
CAGAGAACAAGGGACAGGAGGAGAGGACACAGTCTTAAGCTGCACCAGGGGAGGTTTAGGTTGGACATAAGGAAGAATTCCTCCACAGAAAGGATGATTAGATATTGGAATGGGCTGCCCAGAGAGGGTGGAGTCCCCATCCCTGGGGGATTTTAAGGAAAGACTGGACGCGGCACTCAGTGCTCTGGGCTGGGTGACAAGGTGGTGATCAATCGCAGGTTGGACTCAATGATCTCAGAGGTCTTTTCCAACCTAAATGGTTCCATGATTCTGGAATATTGTAGTTGGCTTGTTTGAGTTTCTTGGACTAAATACATCTGTGAGATGACCTGTCCTGTTATCAACACTGATTAACAACCCACGTGTGCTTTATTTGGTGAATTTATCACAGAATCCCAGAGCGGTTTGGGTTGGACAGGACCTTAAAGCTCATCTCATTCCACCCCATGCCATGGGCAGGGACACCTTCCACTATACCAGGTTGTTCCTGCCTGGCCTGAACATTTCCTGGGACAGGGCATTCCCTGAGCCAGGGAAGTGCCATCATCCTGCACTGAGTTCAGCCAATTGCATGTCATTTCTGTTCCCTGGATGCAGCAGCAGCAGCAGCAGCAACAGCAGCAGCAGCTCCTCTTACTGTGCTTTTGTCAATGCTGAGCAAGGCAAGATTTTTTTATAGCTTTCAATTCTGCATATCTTGTGCTCACTTGATAAAGGCCAGGCTTTTCACTTGGCCCTGTGACTGATGCAAATACAGCTAATCATGCATTTGAAATTACGACTGAACAACATGATGAAACCATATTTTCTATTTTGCAATCATTTTTTCATCTGGGAGGTCGTGGAGGTCAGCAAAGAAGCCATTTGCTTTATTGCACTGTGCATGTGAAGCTTATATTGGACATTTAAACTGATGTTAGAAATTGCCCTACAATAAACTAATGTAAATATCAAACGGATTTGACTCCAAGAGTGGGTTGTAAATAAAACATTTCCTGCTTTGTGTGGCTTGCTCTGTTCAGCTTCCCAGTGATGTAAAAACACGCTCAATTTGTGTAGACATCAAATTTTCATCTACTTAGGCAGATGAATTCTCAATCTTCGGGGCAGATCTCCATGCTGATCCAGAAAATGAAGATTTAAAGGGCTGATTTGACTTGCCTGCAGGAGTCTGGTGTTGTTTGAGGTGTCCTACCCTATCTGAGCTGGCCTCCTGTGGGTCCTGGGTCATAGCAGTGCTAAAGAAACATAGTGGAGCCTGCAGTGACACCAACACAGAGGACAAATACCTTGACATCAGCCTGCAAATGTGCTCTCACGTGGCTCAGTGGCATCTGGGATCATTCTGAAGGGCTCCTGGTTAAGGCTTTTGAATTTCCTGATCTTGATTATGCATCTGTTCCAGCACTCCAAAAGTGTCACAAGCATGGTAAATGTCAGGTGCATAAATTTGATAATGATATTAATAATGATGGTTGAAGTGTACACAGCGAATTACAGGGAGCAGGATGGAGTTCCTTCTCTTCAGGAAGCTCTCAAGGAGTTTAACTCTTGTGGGGAGGACTTGATAAAATAGTGTAGAAGAAGGTCAAGGCAAGAGAAAGATGATGATCATTAGCAGTTGCTGTTCTGTGTTGGGTCTTGTTCTTGCTGGGTTAAAGGTAGTCCTTAAAATTGACTTAATCAAAAATTTCCAGGAAATAAAACAGAAATATCTCCAGATATGTTCAATCTCAAGATGTGTGAAAATGTTGTGTTTTAATTCTGCTCTGCCCTTTGCATCCATCCATGTCCAAGTGAAGCATAAGGCTTGTAGTGGGACTCTGTGTGTTGATCTGGGCAGGGTGAGAGGGGTTGGGCTGGTTTATGGCTTCCACAGAAATTAAAAAATTAAGCAAAAAGTCTTTCTGAAGTGACACAGATATTTTTAATGAGCGTGGGAGCATCACGGCTGCTGTCCAAAACTTTGCTCCTCCTTAGTGCAAAGCTGTGGCATCCAAAAACTGCTCAGACCTTGAGTTTTCCCAGTGACAAAAATAAGGATTCAAGTAAGTATTTATGGAACTCTTTCCCCATTGTTCATCCAACTCCCAAACATGAAGCCAAAAGTGTATCTGAACAAAATAACACTTTAGGAAGTTCTGAGCTCCACAAAGCTCTTACGGGGAAACAACATTTATAAAATAAGCTGCTCAGGTGTCTAATTATGGACACAGGAGTGTCCACTTTAGCACTCCAGTTCATGTCATGTGGTGACCAGGTGGGCTACAGCATTTATTGCCACTTGGCATGCCCTGATGAAGTTGTTCTGTAGCTGATGGCAACATTTGCTTAAATAACTCTGAAGATTCTCTTGCAGAACTCAGGGCAGATCAGCCTTACAGCTGCAAATCCAGAGCAGCACCGTTAGAATCCATGGAATTACTTTGGATTTCCAGTAATGCAATTGAGATAAAAATCTGTCCCACGAGTTTCTTTCATTTCAGCCTTTTTGTTCCCCACTGAAGTGTCAGAGAATTTTGTGCATTACTTTCTGTTTGAAGTGTGTCACTCCATCAAACAGAGCTCCAGGCTTTTGGGAAAACAACTCAATACTTCCTGGAAAGAAGAATCAGAGGATGCTTTAGCAAGTAACTTTTCCATATCTGTTTTGGACTTGCGATTTTTTTTTTTATCAAGAGTTTTTCTTCTTTATTGACCTCCACAGACTGCAGAATGATTTCTTTTTTGTTTGTTTTATCATGGAATAATACAGTGACAGAATTGTTTGGGTTGGAAGGGACCTTAAGGATCATTTAGTCCAACCCCCTATGATGGGCAGAGACACCTTCCACTAGCCCAGGTTGCTCCAAGCCCAGTCCAACCCGGCCTTGGACACTCCTAGGGATCCAGGGGCAGCCACAGCTTCTCTGGGCAAACTGTGCCAGGACTTCCTCACCCTCCCAGCCAACAATTCCTTCCCAATGTCCAACCTAAATCCATCCTTTTTCAGCTTAAAGCCACTCCCGCCTTGGATCTCTGAGATGAGTATCTGCTCTCACACCATACTGTGCTGACAAGGTCCAGCAAAGCCCATCTTACAGCTCTCCACTGAGCTGACAAATCAGTTCTTCTGTCTTCCGTTCTTAATTTCTCCCTCCAAAGTTTATTTCAGCCTTTATTTGCTGTTTGTTTCCTCCCCATGTTAATTCCTGGCTCTTTTGCTTTCCAGGATCTCCTGTCCTTTGGCCTTGCCCAACATCCCTTTCCTTCCTAGTTCCACATTTTTCCCAGTCTTCAAATTTTTCACTTTCTCCTCAGGTTTCTGAAAAACCTTCTCTCCTTTTTATCCTTGCAGACAGAGGAGAACTGGTACCTTTTCCAGTTGACCTTTTTTGCCATTTACTCACAGGGTGAAAAAGTAGATGGAATTACCCACCGTATCAAGTGGGACAAAATCTATTCCCTCTTCCTGCTGCCTGAGATACCTGCTGCTGCAGGACCATGGAGGTCTGTGTTCTGCTGGGCTGTGGCCACTGCAGAAGTGCCATCAGAGGCTGAGAGCTCATCTCCAGTGAATCCAGGCTCCCAACCCCCAGGACTTTTGCTGTGTAGTACTTAATCCTGACCTTTCCCTGAGCAAGCAGCTTCCTCTGGCTCACTGAGGGTCATGTGTTTCCATCGTGGCTGCTCCTTTCTCCTTTGCTTTGGTTATTTTTAGTTGACTCAGTTAAACCCACGTCTTTTTCAAGTTTTAAAGGAGTGTATTTAAGGTGTTCAGAAAATAAAAACTCTTTTAACAAAAATCATCTGTTTCCACCCCCTGCCATGGGCAGGGACACCTTCCACTAGCCCAGGTTGCTCCAATCCCCATCCAGCCGAGCCTTGGACACTTCCAGAGATGGGGAAGCCACAACTTCTCTTGGAATTCCAGCCCAGCCCCTCCCCACCTTCACAGGGAAGAATTTCTTCCCAATATCCCATCTATCCCTGCCCTCTGGCAGTGGGAAGACATTCCCTGTGTCCTGTCCCTCCATCCCTTGTCCCAAGTCCCTCTCCAGCTCTCCTGGAGCCCCTTTAGGCACTGGAAATACCAGTGACCTACACCAAAATGATTTTTTAAATTTAATTTTGAACTTTCTTGACATTTTTTACCTGTTATTTTTTTCCTCTGTGAAAAAATGCATCCCAGAACTGAAGTTAATCAATGCCACAAATAAAGGTCAGTTCCCTCCTTGGGCTCCCTGCTGCTTATCCACCTCTTTCTGTAGATTTGCCTTTATTCTTTGTTCCTACATGGAGAATTTTGAGGTTTCACTTTCCTAGATGTGAAATTCAGGGTTCAACTGTGTTGCAATGAGCTCAGAGATGCAGTTTGAGCCCCGTGGCCTCATCAGTGTTTGCTGTAACTCTGACCTTCATGTGATCTTCTAATTGCACCAGCACTAATTTTATAATTATTTCTAAGCCTTGATCACTGGGCTTCATAATTCTGGTGAAAGTCCATCTTAATCCAGTTATCATTCCCTATATTAATACTGCACAGCATTTCTTTTTTTTCATTAAAATAATTACACGATATTAATTCCAACTCAAAATGCTCACAGTTTGTATCTACAAAGTTTCCTGTGCCAGCTGAACTTGTAATGACATCAGAGACAGATGTTGGATTTATATTTGACCTGTTTTCTACAAAAACATTGTGAAATGATTGACACTAATTATATTCCTTTCCAATTGAATGTCATTGGGGTGTTTTTTTTGGTTTGTTTTTGTTTTTAACCACGTACAAATTCACAGTGATGTGTGTGTTGTTTTACTTTTGAAGTGCTACAGGGAACTGGTGCTCATTCCCTCTTCTAGAATATTCAATATTAATCATGTGCTGATTATGTGAAACACATATTTTTCTAAAAAAGGTTGAAAAATTAGATAACTTTGGGTTTATTAACCGGTTCTTTGCACTGAAGAACTCCCAACTGCAAACTTCAAGGCTTGTTTTTTTGCATTCCTTAACAAAGCATCCCAGATTATTTTGTTAAGTAGGGAAAATACAATATTTTCCCCAATTATATTTCTCAGAAATGGCTGGATGGTTACCCTAAAAAATCTGGAAAATTAATATCCTCCAGCAACTTTGTTACAACTTCCAGCCCAAAACATAAAGCTGTGTGGAGCTTAAAACAGCCAAAGAAAAATTCTGACTGAAAAGAGGAGTTAGAAAATCACATATTTCCACATCCACACACAAATGTGCACTTTTAATCTCATCATTTCACTTTCTGTAGTATTTTTTTTATTTTTATCTCAATCAGCTAATTATATCCCGGCTGGTTATTTTTCATCCAGCTCCTCTTGCCATTATATATATGTGGTTGCTATTTTATGTGCCAACAACCATAGGAAATATATTTCCCCATTATCCCATGATATATTATTATAGGAAAAGCCTTCAGTGTGAAACGAGGGGATTTTCCAGGGCTGGAGGAAAACCTGATTTCTTTCATTGCCCTCTAGTGGGCTCGAAGCTCTTGTGCAAGGGCAGGGAATGAGGAGCTTTTTCCTTGTCTTTGTGCAACACAAACCATCAGGTTTCTAATGATTTGAGCAATTTGTTCATATTTGTGGAATTAACAGAGCACTGTTTAATAGATCTGGTGTTTACAAATAAGGACAAAAGGAGATTCTGTGCTTTTTGTAGTTTGCTACAGAATGCAGGAGGTGCACAATTCCCATAGGAACATTATCTACTAGTGAATTTTGGGAGGGACATTTGAATATAAACACTACAGAGAAGTAAATACAATGTTTTGGGCATCGTTTTCTGCTGTTGTTGCTGTGTATAATTGTGAATTCATCACACAGTTCAGCTGAAGGAGGGTTTCGAAGATGTTTCATGACATTTATTTGTGATTTATCATAGAACCTCCAAATGGTTTGGGTTGAAAGGGACCTTAAGGATCATTTTGTTCCACCCCCTGCCACGGGCAGGCATGAGGTTGCTCCAGTTCTCAGTTTATTAATGAAAAGGGTATGATTTCACCTCTGCCCCCCAATTTCAGTGTGATAATGTTTCAACAAATACATAAGGTATATTAAACAGTAAATTAGATACACACAAGGCAAGTCAAAGGAAGGAAGAAAGGGGGAATGATGCTTGTGTTGGGAAAAAATCCTCATATTAAGAATGGCCTTTTGTGGATCAAAAAGCAAACCAAAACAAAACTTCAGGCAAAGATACTGATTTTCAACAGTAAGAAATCAAACGCTGCTCCAGACTGGTTGTTACTGATTTTTACTCTGAGGCTTAAAAATGGAGTGACTTTTGGATGCAAAATGCCTGTCTAGTTTGTGTTGACTTCACAGTGTCACAGTCCTGCACTGTCCTGGGAAGGGAGAAGGGAAAAAGCTCTAAAGGGCATTTTGGAAATGGCACATAATTCTGTCTCAGTTGTTTTAGGTCAGGTGTTAATTTACATCACGAGGAAATCCCAGTTTTCATCAGGGAGCAGAGCAGGAGGGACTCCAACACCTGTGCCCAAGGGATGGGAGCACATTTGGTCACAGCACCATAGGATTGCGTAGGTTGGAAAAGCCCTCTGAGCTCATCCAGTCCAACCAACCCCAGCACTGCCAAGGCTACCACTGGCCATGTCCCCAAGTGCCACATCCACACAGCTTTTAAATCCCTCCAGGGATAGGGACTCCACCTGTTCCAGTGCCTGATCACCCCTTCAGTGAAGAAATTGTTCCTGATATCCAGCTTGGACTTCTTCTGGTGCAACTTGAGGCCATTTTCTCTTGTCTTAGTGACCATCCACAAATGATGTTTCTCCATCCACTAATGTGATGGGTGTTACGTTTTCTGTCTTCCAGTGGTTTGCGACCTCCATGGTTAGCCAGGACTGCTGATAAATGATGGGAAATGGCTCAGTGAGCACTTCCAGCAGCTCCCTCAGCACCATTGGGTGGATCTCAGCTGGCCCCGTGGAATTTTGTGTCAAGGTCCAGGTCACAGAGCATTTCCCCTTGGATTGTTCTGCTCTCTGTTTCTGTCTTCCAGCTCAGGGGGTTGGGTACCCAGGGAACAACTGCTCTGACTGTTAAAGACTGAGCCAAAGGCAGCATTAAGTTCCTCCACCTGTTCCTCATCCTGTGTCACTTTATTTTCCCTGCATCCAGTACAGGATGGAGGTTTGTATGTCCCTGTTTGCGGATGTGCATCGAGAGCGGAGGGAAAAAATATTGCAGCTTTGCACTTTACTTCAGAAATGACTCACTCCCTCTGGTGGGAACATTTAATTCTGAACGTGTGATGCTGCTTTCCCTCCTCCTCCTCCTCCTCTTGCAGCCACCCCCCTCACCACATTGGCATTCATCTTGCTCCGTGTGACATCTGCTCCGTGTGCTGCAGAGCAGCACTTTGGTTTCTATGGTAGCTGCTGTAGCCAGTGGACCCATGGACTGGGAGGGAGAGGAGGAGGAAAATGCCCCAAGAGGTTGGATTCGGGGGCAGGATGGTCGTTCCCCCTTGGCCAGAGGGTTGGGATGTGTGTGGAGTGGGTGTCCTGAGGGTGGGTCGCTCCCATGGCAGGGCATTCAAGGTCCAGGGTAATTTCTTTTCTTCTCCTGTGAGAAAAGAAGTGGAGGGTGTGAAGAGCAGCAGGTTGTGGGTTTGGTTGAACTTCACTCCGTGTTTCCTTTTGCCTTGTTTAGTTCTCCAGCTTTGCAGCAAACGCTCCTCGGCTTCTGCCTTTCAGAGGGTGAAAATGCAGATGCCAAACCCAAGATATTATAATTAAGTGTCTATTTATAACATAGTTTGTCATTAGAATTACCATGTCATTTTTTAAACAAGGGAGGATAATGCCAGTTCACAATCTACACCTGTAGCTGTTGTTTCTCCGTTATTATTATTATTTTAAGCACAGTTCTACTTTGATTTGTTCTGGCTCGGAATTCATTAGGAGGCCTGAATTAGCATCCTGCCACCTTGGCTGTGGCTTCTTCACTCCTCCTTCCCTCCAGGTGTAAACACCAGGATTTTGAGCTGGATAAAACACAAAGCCCACTCTTTCATTTTTAAACATTCTTTATATAATGCAATCAGAATATGGTTTGTGTTTCTCAGCTGAAAAACCCACGTGGCAGCATCATGGATGGTGTGCCACCACCTACTGTGGAACCTGCTGAGTTCAGGATCAACCCATCATTTATCAGCAGTCCTGGCTGACTGGGGAGAGCCCAGTTGAGTGGGACATGGCAAATGGGATGCCTGTTTACTGCCCAAAAGGGCTGTCCAGCCTTGGCACAGCTGCCCAGGGCAGGGGTGGAGTCCCATCCCTGGAGAGACTTAAAAGCTGTGTGGACGTGGCACTTGGGGACATGGGTCAGTGGTGGCCTTGGTGGGATGGTTGGACTGGATGATCTCAGAGAGCTTTTCCAATCTAAACAATTCTGGGATTCATTTATATTAACCCACTACAAAGATGGATTTATTTTAGAGCAATTTTTTCCTGGGAGACAAACCTGGCAGGGGCTGGGATTGGTTGGTAAAACATGAACTTGGTAAATCACAGAATCCCAGGATGGTTTGGGTTGGAAGGGACCTTAAAGATCACCCAGTTCCAACCCTGTGCCCCGGGCAGGGACAGCTGTGAGAGGAAAGGCTGTCAGGGATGACTCTCCCTCCTGTTTCCCATGGCTGGTGTCAGGAAGGTTGTGCATCTCATGCCAGTGTCTGGGGTGTGAGGACACAGATGGTGCTGAGCTTTGAGGTGTCTTCAGAGAGCAGGTACTGCCTCGGTGGGGGGAATTTAGTGTTGGATGCTCTTCAGAGAGCTCTGAAGAGTTCTTGTACATGATCAAGTCCCTTTTAAGCCCATGCTTCTTTTACATATTTTCTTTGAAAAATACTTTTTGTTCCATTTTCTGTAACCCTCAGAATTTCAGGTGCCAAGGCCAAGTCTTTTGTGAACATTTTGCATCTTCAGGCGTGTCTGGTATGCTTGGAGTGATTCTATTGTCTAGCAGTGCCTGTACCTTACATCTTTTCCTTCTCCATATTGTCAGTTATTCCCATTTAATCCCAGATAATCTTTCCTGTGGTCTTTAGTAGCAACCCAAACCTCAGATCCCTCTCAGCCCATTTTAAGTTGTTGGCAATGACATGATAGATCCTCTAAAACTCTATTGAGGTCAGCTGGGTGTGGTGCTCTGGTGCTGTTCTAAAGTGGCAAAAATTAGGCTTTTTTAGGAAAAAGATCATGGAAAATGATGGCAAAAGAAGACCTTTTATGAAGCTGCTTAGGACCTGTGCTTGTCTGCCTCTTCTACCCTTGGTCTTGCTCATGTTCCCATATGTTGTATGGACCCTGTTCCAGTTCCATGGGAATCCCAGCCATCTTTAAGGACATTTCATTTCTATTTATTATTAATAGTCCTCATAAACACATTTTTTCTTTTCTTTTTCCTATTGGTTTATGAGCAGACAGACCTGACAGCCTTTAAACTGACTAAGCTCTGACCTTAATCCCTCGAGGTGTCACATAGGATTGCTAAATCCCATCCTGGCCTTCTAAAGATACCTGGAAAAATAAAGTTAGATGTTCCTTAAAGAAGATCAAGTTGTCTGGATCCTTCCTCTCACTTACAGAGGACACACTAGATTCCACCTATTCTATATTATCCCATAATTGTGCATTTCATTGCCATAACCTCAACTGTAAATTATTTTTGGAGCTAAAATTGTCCCACATTTTCCATTATTTGGCCTTTTTTCCACCAGTTGTTTGGTTTCTCTTTATTGAGATCCATCAGTTTGTGACTTACTTGTCCACATATTGATCAGTGTTAGAAGATAATATTAAAAAAGGGATTAGTGTGTAGCAATGATCTATTAAATAGGGTAATTCGTCATTGTGCAGAGGCCATCATTAATTTAATTTGTTTAATTAGAATAGCCCATTAAAATGGATTTACTTACTGGCATCAAACCACTCCTGGCTTCCTTTTTGTTACTGGGACATAATATTAGACAAGGTCTCAACAACTTCACTGTTTTGCTAATTGAGTCAGCGGTTCAATTTGAAATTAGTGTTGCTGGGCAGGAGAAACAAATCGAAGAGAGAACCTGGTTAGCATTTAAGGCTTAAAACAGGGGGTTTTCTTCGTTGCCTTTTAGACGATGAGAGCAGGAGGTCAGGTTATTATGTGAACATTAAAAACTGCCATCCCCCACCCCGCTCTATTCCTGACAGTGCCTCGTGTTTGTGCTGACAGGAAGAAGCAAACACAACAAAATGAAAAGGTAATGAGGGAGAGCACAGAGGGGATGGCAAATCTTCCCCCTCAAAAGCTCTGCAATGTTTATTAATGCTGCTGCTTCCAGGGGAAAATGCAACCTGCAAAAAAAATGCCACCGAGTGTTTTTCCATTTCAACTCGTACTTTTGGAATCTGCCCACGGTCGAAAAGGCAGAAATGAAGGAACTCCATCTGTGGGCATACAAACAAAATACATCGTGGTAAGCAGGTTTGTTTTCTAGAGGGGCTTTGAAACGTGGTGCAAGGATTGGAGAAAGTCCAGCTGTACCCCTTTGGTGAAGTCTTCATTGTTAATAATTATCATAGAATCGTGGGATGATTTGGTTTGGAAGGAACCTTGAAGATCATTTCGTTCCAGCCCCTGATAGTGGGACACCTTCCACTATCCCAGGTTGCTCCAAGCCCTGTCCAACCTGGCCTTGGACACTCCCAGGGTGGGGCAGCCACAGCTTCTCTAGGAAACCTGTGCCAGGGCATCCCCACCCTCAGAGAGCAGACCTTCTCCCCAGTATCCCATCTATCCCTGTCCTCTGGCTGTGGGAAGCCATTCCCTGTGACTTTTCCCTCCATGCCTTGTCCCAAGTCCCTCCCCAGCTCTCCTGGAGCTCCTTTAGGCTCTGAAAGGGGCTCTCAGGTCTCCCTGGATCCTTCTCTGCTCCAGAGCTGGATCCCCAGCTCTCCCAGCCTGGCTTCAGAGCAGAGGGGCTCCAGCCCTTGGGGCACCTCCATGGCCTCCTCTGGACTTGCTCCAGCAGCTCCATTACAGCTCTCACCCTCCCCTTGGCTTTTCTTTCCTTCTCCATGGCTGTTCTGGCTCCCCCTTCTGCTTTAATTAACCCTCTTTGGTTTGAGTTTGTGCTTCATCAAAGTGACACCCCCAAACCCTTTTTTACCCACAGAACTCCAGTGCCTGCCTGTGGTCTGGGCTGGCTTAGCCAACCTGGATGACCTCCAAGAGTTCCTAGAGCTTCAACTCAAGGGTCCAATGACCTGATAACCTTGTTGGAGGTGCCAGAGGAAAAATTTGGTTGCCTGATGTGATACCTGGTGCAATTTGAGATGTCCCAGGGTATCAGACATTTGTATGGAGCTGTTATGGTGAAAGATTCTAGAGAAGCCCTTCAAGCTTCTGAATCAGCAGCTGGAGATCTAAGCAAAGTGTCTGAATTTGGGCAACTGGATCCAAATTCCAGTGTACCAGCAGACACCTCTGCTGTAGGTCCAGAACAGAACTGTAGTTGATGTGGAGTGAGCTGCAGTTAAACACTATCTTAGGCTCCCTTTTTGGGCTCTTGTGATGGGTTTGACAGCTCTTCTTCTCTGTTCTGGATCCAGTGAAAGCCCTGGGCTGTGCCCACTCCTCAGTTGTTTGTGTGGTCAATGACACGGTTTCAGCCTTGTCTCACCAATGAGCTCTGAAGCTGCCCCACGAGAGATCTGGGGGTGACAAGGTGACGTTTCCCAAGAGGCAGCTCTGGCGAGACTGGACCTCTGGGAGCAGGAGAGTCTGGTTCCTTGGATGTGAGCCCAGCCCTGCCTGGCCTTGGACTGCACAGTGAATAATGAATGACTCAGCAGGCTCTGTTTTCCAGCATGAATGAAGCCATTCCACCGCAGGAATCATTTCTGTCAGTGAGAAGAACTTACAGTTTCCTTATGATAAAATCAAGAAATACTCTTTTCCAGTGTTTTAAATAACCCACCTCACTCAGATGGAAATATTAAGCAAAAACCAGTGCCATAATTTTGGTGGTTGGAGGTTTTCAATGCTCCAAGCAGTGACAAGGGGTAGGACCATCGGATGGAGCCTGGAGAAACCTGGTCTTGTGAAAGGGATCCCTGCCCATTGCAGGGAGTTGGATTACATGAGATTTAAAGGCCCTTTCCAACCCAAACCAACTCCAAACCATCCTGTGATTCCAAGTCATTCTGTGATTCTGTGACCTGGGGACACTCCTGGGTGACACTGGGATGCACTGAGTGACACTGTAAATGTGGGATCCATCAACCAAGTTATTTTGTGTAAAACTAGGCAATAGGATGATCAGGGAATAAGAAAGCATTAAATGATAAAAGCCTGTGATTTGTTATCTGGCAAACAAGCTGAGCAAGAAAAGGTATTTTTCCTAGAAACAGGAAAGAAGGAAATATAAGGGAGCGGGGGAAAAGCTGTTTAAGGTGAAGTACAATGTTAGCACAATCCCAGGTGGGGGTCAGGAAATTCCGTGTTTTATAATCATTAGGGCAGCTGGGTTCACAAACAGCTGCCCAGCCAGAAGAGAAGAGGTAAGAAATCTGACAATTCCTGCAACAGTGCTTGGAAAGTTCGTGAAATGATGGATGGGAGCTTCCAGTGGCAGGAAACCGAACTGGGTAACAGGGCAGGAGGTCTCATGAGGAACTCGTTTCTCCTCAATTTTTCCCTATTTTCAAAGAGCTGGGACTGCATTAAGGCATTACAATGCATCCCATGCCATGCATTTATGAATTTATGGAATCGTTGAAAAAATTGTAACTTTGGGCATCAGCATTCAATTTCCTGGACCTTGTGGTCAACCTGTTTTGGGTGTCCCACCACTCACAGCTGTTGGTGTAACATCACAAGTTGCAAAGTCAGATGTAATAAAAAGATGTGACTACAGAAAATAAGGAAAATTCTGTGACCAGGGAATACTCTGAGGAGGAGGCTCTGGAAGAGGCTCTCAGGTCTCCCTGGGTCCTGCCATTCTCCAGGTGACCCCCCCCCAGCTCTCCCAGCCTGGCTCCAGACCAGAGGGGGCTCCAGCCCTCACAGCATCTCCATGGCCTCCTCTGGACTCAATCCCCCAGGTCATATATATATGTATGTACACACTCACATTTATTTATTTCTCTTATTCTTATCATTCCCATATGTCAGTCAAGTTCATAAAAGTGGATCTGAAGAAATATGAGGTAGAGAGACCCCTAAAATTTGGAGAGATGTCTCATGTCTCACATTTCTTTGGGTCCTTAGTAACTGACATGTGAACTGGGGTAGTAAGCAAGAAGTTGATAAAAATTTAGTGTAAAAATGGGCAATAACCAAGAAGTAGTCGAAAAAGTAGTGTAAAAATGTGCATGGAAATTAAACAAGCTGACATAAACAGAAAGTCCAACCAGTTCACCAGAAATTACAGATGTAGAATTTGTTTCCACCGACTTTAAAGTGAATGCAGATCACAAGCAGCTATTGCATCCCAAACAGGTGTTGAATAAATGGAATAAAAAGGAGCATTCATGGAGTAACTGCCAGATAGTCTATGAATGGATGCAAAAGGGTTTGGAACAGATCCTCTTTTCCACTTTCAGGCTCCATTTTGCCAAGATACCAACACTTGAGCTAAGCCCCAGATATTGGTGATGCAGGGTTGCTGCAGGACCAGAGCGTTCCTGTCAGAAGCTCTGTTAAATTCAGCTGATCCGTGTGTATGAAACCACTGCTGAATATTGCAGCACATCCCTGATGTGCACAACTGCAGTGCAAATATGCTTTGATTTTTATTTTTTTAACCTACCAGGTTAATTATTGCTTTGATTATGGAGCTGGAATTGCCATCTGTCACAAGCTCTGTGGGATGACCAAGCTTATTTTGGCTTCGTGTTTTCCTACATATAATGTTTATTATTCCCAAAATAATATAATGTGGGACAGTAACTATCATCCTGGGACAGCTTGTCATGGGATGACTTTCTCATCATCACACTGCTCTGGTAATGCAATTCCATTTTCATGTGCCACTGTTAGGCTGTGAACTACAGGATATTATGTTGTGCATAGTTTGGAGGCAGGGAAAAAAGCTGCTTCTGACTGATATATCTGTTTAATTAATATTATTTCCATGTAATGAGCATGTAGCAGTTAGTCAGGAGCTTTCTGGAAAGCTGAGAAAAAGATGATGTTACCATCAGATTAAAATATCTTCATTTTGTTGAGGATCCTCCTCAGATCTCTCTCTCAAAACATCCTTCTTCTCCCATTCTTTGGGAAGCTGGAAGATCAACTCTCCTGGTGCTGGTGAAGCACTGGAGGAGATTGCCAGAGAATCTGTGGCTGCCCCATCCCTGGAAGTGTCCAAGACCAGGTTGGACATGGCTTGGAGCAACCTGGGCTAGTGGGAGGTGTCCCTGCCCATGGCAGGGGGGTTGGAAGTCCTTTCCAACCCAACCCATTCTATGATTCTCTGATTCTATGGCTGTATTACAAGGGGAAAGGCAAAAACACATCCAGTTTTGTTTGAGGCTTTGCAGATAAAAGAGAATATTTAACCATCACCCCAAACTGAAAACACTTCCAGGTGAGAAAACAAAATCTGTGGAAATGCCACTAAATAAACAAGCAGCTGGATTATCCCTTAGCTTGAGTCTTAATTAAGCTTGGGCTCTCATTCTGGGAGAATGTATTCCCATCAGCAGGTTTCCTGTGGCCAGGACTGCAGCTAATGGGGGGACATTCAGGCTCCTTACTATGTCAAGTTTGGGAAAAGCCTCCCATTCTGGGCCAGAACTAAACAAAAAGCTTCTTTTCCACACTGGCAAGTTAATTCAGCGACCCCACCAAAGTCTGGTGCAGGCATTTTCCCCTAAAAAATAGGTAAAGGAAATCTGAGATGTGTCACTTTTACCAGTTTGCTGCTAAAAAGTCCCTCCATATCTCCAGGTGCCACCCCACCCAGTCCTTCCTCAGGCTTTTCCTTGGCATTCTTTGGTCTGGAAACAATATTTGAACCCAAGATGTGTGTGTGGAACAACAGAAGAAGTCTCAGATTTTTTTTCCTGATGTTTCATACTCAGCTTATCAACCCTAAAGGAGAGGCCTGGGGTGTTGCCTCCTTTTTCAGCTTGTTGAAGGGATGCTGATGTAAATCCTTCTGACCATTTCCAATCACATAAAAAGGAGGAGAAGAAAAGAAACATTCACTGCCTTCAGCCCGAGCTTTCATGATGAGCTGTACCTTGAAACGTGGTGTCTGTCTGTAGGCAATGGATAAAGTGCATGGGATTTCCAACTCCAGGAGATGCGAGATCAGAAACACCCCTTTGTTTTGGGGTTTTATAACCCTCTTTTCACAGTTTTTCTGTGGAACTTGCTGCAAACAAGTTCCAAACCCTGGTTTGCTGTGCTTTTCTGTGAAATTCCCATCAAAGCCACAAACAGGGAAATCAATCTGGTTCATCCAGCACGTCTGAAGTTGCTCAAATACAGCCAAAGAAAGGACAGACTCACAGTGGGGTTTTTCCTCTCCATTGTTTTGTTCATGATTTGAAAAATCAGGTGTTTTAGAGTCTCACCTCCAAAGCTTAAAATAAACTTGGAAGCTTGTTTTCCTCCCCTCCACACATTCTCCAGTGGGAGCTGTCCCTGCCCACGGCACAGGGGGTTGGAATTAAATGTTCTTTACATCCCCTTCCAACCCAAACCATTCTGCAAGGCTGTGATTAAACAGGACTTCTTAGAAACAGCCTGGTTATGGCTCTCTGAGTGTGTGTTTTTCCCCAGCTGTGACACCGACAAGAACAAATCCTTCCAGGGGCAGCAGTGCTTGGACTTGCCCGACACCCCTGAGCTCCACCAGCCCCTCCAGCCATGCCCCAGGCTGTGCTTCCAAGTCCTGAGCTCTTTCCAAAGGGGAACCTCTGAGGATGCTGAGGAAGGTTTGCAGTTTCAGAGGATCGGCTCCCCGGAGCTCTGGAGATGTTTTTGCTGACCTGTCTTTGCTGGCGGGCACAGCAGCAGAGGCGGGATGTGAACCCAGCTGCTGCATCAGCATCATTTTAATTAAATATATATTGCTTTATTTAGCTGTGAGGATGGCATGGGGCGTGTTATTGCTTTCAGGGAAGGGCTGGAATGCAAATGGAGAGCATTTAAGTGGAGAGAGCAAAGGATGGTGTTATAGTGGGAGAAAACATCCAAATGAAACGCAGAGAAGAGTCGAGTTACTGCTGATGGCAAACCTGCTTGAAATGTGAATCGCTCGTCATCTTAACTCCTCATGTGCACACAAATGGCATTCCCAGCTCCTTGGGAGCCTGCAGAGTGGGAACACGGGCACCAGGGAGCTTGGGCAGTGCTGGAAAAGCAGCATTAGTATGCAGGGAGATGCTCCTCGCTCTGCTAAATCACTCTGCGAAGGGGGTCTGCAAGCGCTCCCGCTTTGTTATGACAGCGCTTCCCAGGCAAGACTAATAAGACTTAAAAGCAGAGCTAAATTAGGGAGATGGGAGATGAAGGCAGGGGTAGAGACTGAACTGGGCTGATGGAAAAGCGTGGGCTGGTGGGAAAGGCAGAGACAGAGGGAATGTAGACAGGGAGAGGCCCGAGGGAGTCGGGCTACGTGAACAGGGCACAAGAGCCTGAGCGGGAACTGAAGCTTATTCTGGGTCTGGCATGATAAAGATGCCCGAAGTGTCAGCATTAAAAACTCAAAAATGAAAAAAAAATAACGCCACCAAAATCTGCAAAACAGAAGGATCCAGGGAAATGATGCTCTCAGGCACATGGTGGGATTCCTGTGCAGAGCCAGGAGTTGAACTCGATGATTCTCATGGGCCCTTCCAGCTCAGGATATTCTGTGATTCTGTGAGACTTGAGAAAGAGAAGGGAGTGAGGATTAAAGATAAATGGCTAGAAGATTAAAACATTTCTGTCAGAAGGAAAGAACACCCAAGTCATCTCTTTTTTTTTCCCTGCAGGCTTTAGATCAGGAATTCTTCTAACCAAACAGAACACCTCAGTCCTGGTCCTACATGGGCTTTTTTAACACTTGCCAAATGGTGTCTGTGAGCTTGGAACAGATGTAAAAGATTATTTCCCAAATCTGCAAGAATTGTCACTTTGCACTTGCAAAGTGAAGACGCCTTGACTGGAAATACAGGAAGGATGAATTATGCATGGCAAGTGCTGCATGGCTATTTTTAATGGTGCATGGCATAGTCTGAAATATCATTTGTTTCCTCAGCTTGTGTTTAAGAGGGGGTTGAACGAGGAAAGAATGAGAAGGTGAATGGGGAAATCTGCCTCAAAACCAAGTGCTGAGGTTTCCTGGTGACAGAGACACCAGCCCAGCACTGCAATAGGGCTAAAATCAGGAATAAAATATTATGAACTTTATAGGTTCATGGAATGGTGTGGATTGGGTGGGGCCTTGAAGACCATGATGAAGATTAAGATGCATTTGCTTGAGCCATTTGGGTCCTTAGAGGAGTCTGAATGAAGGAGTTGCAAACAGAGAATGTGTTCAGGTTGTAGCTTCAGCACATCTCAATGCATATAAGCAGGAACGATTAGGGTGGTAAAGTCACAATTAGTACTTCATTCTAAATTGAGTTTTGACTCCTTCAGTTGAGCAAAACAGATTTATTTCTAATATTTCTATTCTACTTTATAGACTCTGTGGGGCAGGTCAGAAAAAAATTATTTTTCTTTTTTTTAGAAAATATCAAGATTATCAAGGTTTCTGTGCTGACTTGTGTGAATTTAGGAATGATTTGGTGTTTTGTATGTGTGTTTGAAAGGAGAGAGATATCCTGAGGGAGGCAGGATTTGTGTATACTGCCCAGTTTCTGATGGCTGTGAGGTTCCTCTCCAGCCCTGGTTCCCTGATGATTCTGGTGAGGTGGGATATCCTACCCTGACACGGCACTATCCCCTGATGGGAGGTCACCCCTTCCTTGAAAATCTTGCATGGCAAAAAGCAAATATTCCATAGATTTTGATGGAGAGAAGAAGGTTGACTGAGACAGCACAAAGAGCAGGAAGCGAAACAACCCCGGGTTTGGGATTTCCTCTGGCATGCAGTGATGAACAGGACCTTCATGTGGGTTTCCCTCAATTAATTCTTTAGGAGACCACAATGGCTTCTCAGCATCCTCTGGTTTTCCTCTCTTTTTTTTTCAGCTCAGCCATTGGGAATATCCTGCTTGACATTGATCTTTGCTGGAGCTGGTGTTATGTTGGTACTTTGCTCTTTAATAACCAGATCAATTTATCACCAGTATGTGATGGATGTGGGGGGAGTTGGGAATATTTGTAGTTAGAGAGGTAAAAAGGCCTTCAAGAAAATCCAGGGCAGGGGGTGGAGTCCCCACCTCTGTAGGATTTAAAAGCTGTGTGGATGTGGCACTTGGGGACATGGGTCAGTGGTGGCCTCAGCAGTGCTGGGGAATGGTTGGACTCGATGATCTCAAAGGGCTTTTCCAACTCAAACAATTCTGAGTAAAATCATATGCGTGACAATAGTCAGGAAATCCCATTCCAGGCCAAAATTACATTAAAATGTTGGCATGCCCAACAGCTCTTTGAATGAAAAGTGAACTCGGGATCCCTTTAAATTTTGGGAATGTGGCTCCTGCCTTGTGTTTGCAGTTGTGACTTTGTGCCTGTTCACTGCAAGGGAAGCAACTAACACAGGTTTGGGGCATAGACTGAGGGATCTGGTTTTGGTTTGTTCACAAATCTCTTGGTTCCTTGAAGAGAAATGCTTTATATATCGTGGCAGCAGAATGCTGGCATTGGTGTGTTTATATTCCCATCCATCTTGTGCACTACTGTGGAAATCTGGGATAGTGGGAGGTGTCCCTGCCCATGCAGGGGGTGGAACAAGATGAGCTTAAAGGTCCCTTCCAACCCAACCCATTTTGGGATTCCACAGTCACAGTGACCCCATGCAGAACAATCATTACCCAGTATAAATGATCACAACAGTGGTGTTTTCCAGGCATTCCCTTTGTTCTGTGCTGGGAATATGACTATGTCCTTTCAAGCCTGCTGTGGTAACAAACTCATCCCAATTCTGCTTTCAGCAAACTCCAGAGAGTGTTTGCCAGTGGCTTAATGGTTCCTGAGGAGGCCCAGATCTTACAGCTTTCCTTATGTGCTGCTTGCAGTTTTAAGGTTTGGGAATATGTTATCTTAGCTGGGATGAGAAGGGGGAAAGGCAGCAGTGCTCTTCTTCATCTGTGGAAGTCCATTTGTTGGGTAGGCTGTGTTCTTTTACTGCTTTCCTCAAATGCCATTTTGTAACAGTAAAACGCTCACTAAAAATACTAAAATATTTTTAGTTGTCGAGTACAAATCAGATTGAGCTGCACATTTCCCTCGTGAGTAAAAGTGATGAGTTTGTGTTCATTAACTCGGGGCCATCTGGTGCAGACATGCTGCAGTCTGTGAATCAAACATGCATCAAACTCCAGGGATCAGAGAAAGAGCCAGACCCAGGCTTTGGGGGGCTCCAGGGTGGAGGGAGGAAGAAGAGGGTGGTCCACTGTAGATTTGGCTCTTTTTAAAATTAACTCTGCTCCTGATGTTGCACTGTTGTAAAACTGTGCCCAGGCTCGTTGGTGACACTTTGAGGAGCCTTCAGGGTGCCTGTCTGCCACTGAAGTGATGGTTCCTGTCACACCAACTACTGTGTGTGCAAAAATGACTGAATAGCTCTGTGTCTCTGAGTTTTTCAATATTGCATCTCGAGGGGGCAGCCACACAGATGCAACTGAGAAAGAAATCTAAGCAGCCTTTCTCACTTATTCTGGGTCTGCACTGATGGAAGTCAGGGGTGTTTCCACTTGTGGATCAGATTTAAAGCGTTTTGGAGAAAACTTTGAAAAAGTAAGTTGTAGTTGGAGGTCGTGACTTCATCCTAAAAGGCCTTTT
This sequence comes from Scytalopus superciliaris, assembly GCA_013400415.1. Lineage (NCBI taxonomy): Eukaryota > Metazoa > Chordata > Aves > Passeriformes > Rhinocryptidae > Scytalopus > Scytalopus superciliaris. Next base: position 254,192 of record VXBX01004944.1, read on the forward strand.
CCCACCTAAATGATTTTTCTGCTTCCCTGTGAGGGTAGGGAGGCCCTGGCACAGGTTGCCCAGAGAAGCTGTGGGTGCCCCATCCCTGCAAGTTTCCAAGGCCAAATTGGACAGGTTTTGGAGCAACCTGGAACATGATGATCTTTAATGTCCCTTCCATCCCAAGCCCTTATAGGATCCCATGATTCTGTGAAATCTGCTCTGATTACCACCCTGTCATCTTTTATACATTTCTCAGCCAAATGTCTCCAGACTTCTCCTCTCCCTGCCTCTTCTGTTTATGTTTTTCCTGGGCTCTGCCTTTGTCTCTTCCAATCTCATGCCTGTCACAGGTTGCAGCAATAGCTGGTTGGTCCCAGGAGGTGGGGAAGAGCCAGTTTTAAGCCTGTGAGATGATCCAAAGTCACCAGACTCTACTCCCAAATCTAAATAACTTTGTGAGAATAATAGAATCATTCAGGTTGGAAAAGCCTTCTGAGATCCTTGAGTCCAACTGTTCCCCCAGCACTGCCAAGGCCACCACTAACCCATGTCCCCAGGTGCCCCATCTACATATCCAAAAAGTCCACAGCCACTGTGTTGTTTGAATTGTTTCAGTGCTACCTCACAGGGTTTTGCCCAGGACAGTGATCACTCCCTGAGTATATCAAAGGTGATTGATGTCTTTGTTTGGGCAACTAATTAAGCCCCCAGAGCCTTTAGAGCTTTTCTGCTGACCAAAGATGTAGATATTTGCTTTAGGAGGACTTGAATTGCTCTCTGGACTCCACTGGGTGCAGTTAAGTTGCCAAAACATGCACACTAAATGCTGTTAGAGATGGTTAAAAGTATCTGAGATGTCCACCTAAAGCTGGCAGATGTGGCAGGTGCCTACAGGAGATTTGGACCATGGGAACGGTAGTCAGGAGCTGGACAAGATTCCCTATGGCATCTCAAACAATGCCTGTGGGTGCCTATGTTTAGGCAGGAAGCTGTGTCAGGGCAGGGTCAGGTTGGATCTCAGGACAAGGCTCTCCCCCCAAAAGGTGGTGGGCACTGAACAGGCTCCCCAGGGCAGTGGGCACGGCCCCAAGGCTGCCAGAGCTCCAGGAGTGTTTGGACAACGCTCTGAGGGACAGGGTGGGATTGTTGGGGTGTCTGTGCAGGGACAGGGATTGGACTGGATGATCCTTATGGATCCAACTCAGGGCATCCCATGGTTCTATGAGCTGTATCCTGAAGTAAGACTTTATTATCTTTAAAGGGGGCTTAGAAACCTTTTGTAAATGCCCAAGTCCAAGTTTCTGGAGAAGAATCCCATTTGATTTCCTTTATTAGATATCCTGAGGTATGTTGTATTCTTTATGTGTCATATGACCACTGACTCTTTGCCTAAAAGTTGTGTCCATCCTTGCCAAAGATGGGATGTTGTGTCTCCTTCCTGAGCCAGGTGAAGTCCCTGGGTGGGAATTGGAGGCCAGTTTTTCCTGTGGACTGTGGCTTTTCCATGGGCCACCGCTGCAGTCAGCCTGTAAATGAGGAATGAGCCAGCTGAAAACCAGGATAAAATGCATACAGGAGATAGGAGAAGATTCAGGTCCATAGTCTATCACTGACTTAATACAAAAAACAAGTTTAAAAAAAATCTATTATTAATACCTGAAGCGAGAGCAGTGATCACTTCTGAACAAAGATCATGTTTCCATGACAATCCCCCCATCCCTGCATAATCCATACAGCAGAAGCTTGTCTGTCCTGCTGGGCTGTATTTTGGCATATTTGGAAAGAAAAATTTCTGAAACTCAAAGTTATGCCTTTGAAAAAAAGTTGTGTTTTCTTTAAAGGTTCCCATTCTTTTCATCACTCTCTGAAATGACTCGGATGAATGGGCCCCAGTCAAAGAGAGAACGGAGCTGCACAGCCCCCTTGTTTCCTTGCTCTCTTCTCTTTGACTTTTCTCATCAAAATGACCATCCCTGCACCGTTTGCTTAATTTCCTGCCTGGATTCAATCACTCTGCTCCCCCATTAAGGGCGGTTTTGTGAATGACATCTTTGAAAGCTCATCATGTCTTTCATTTGCCTGCCAGGGAAATGACTGCTTACTCATCCCCTTTGGGAAATTGAGTTTACCTTCCAAAGAAGCCTCTTTTTTCAGTACTTTGTACTGGAGTCTTTGCACATTGGCTGCTCCTTTGGGCATCTCTAGGAAGAGAAACACACATTCCTGGTCCTTTAAGCAAGATATTGAGTGACTTTCAGGCTCTAACAGATGAATATTTTTCAAGTGATTTTTTCCATAGGACAAGGTGATTCTTTGTCATCTTCTACTAAAAGATGTTCCAGGGTTGCACTGATTTATTTCTCTGTAGGGTTGCTTGTCCCCCTTCAGCATCATCAAGTTTCAGTTTGAGTTTTTGGATTTTGGATGCTAATAAAATCCTGGCTTCTGATGCTCTTTGCATCACATGCATGTTACTTAAGGTACTTAGACCTGAGGGAATAACTGGATCTGTGCCAGAGGAGGTTTGGGATGGATCTCAGGAGAAGGTTCTTCCTCCAGAGGGTGATGGGCAATGAACATACTCCCCAGGGCAGTGGGCATGGCCCCAAGGCTGCCAGAGCTCCAGGAGGGTTTGGACAACGCTCTAAGGGACAGGGTGGGATTGTTGGGGTGTCTGTGCAGGGATAGGAGTTGATCTTGATGATCCTTGTGGGATCCAGCTCAGGATATTCTGTGATTCTATTCACTTGATGGCTTCTTTGCACAGCAACTGCAGCAAATTCACAACAAGCCTCAGCAAAGATGAAGATCAGGTGCAGAGTGTTTGTTGACAGAGAAGTCAATATTTGTTGCAGCATTGACTTTGTATTGTCTTGAGAAGGCAGAATCGCAGAATCACAGAATCACAGAATCTTTAGGGATGGAAAAGCCCTCTAAGATCATAAAGCCCAACCATAACCCAGCACCACTGTGTTCACCACCAAACCACATCCCCGAGTGACACAAAGACACAGAGAGCTTCCCAAGCCCTGGCTGTGAGCCCAGAGCACCCCAAAATCTGACCCAGCAGAACTCCCAGCCTCATCCACCAGGACCACCAATTCCTGCATTTTTCTCTCCACTTTTCCTTCCTGCAATCCATGAGGCACCTGTTTCCATTCCGTGGATATTATGTGGCTGGGTGCAATGCTCAGTCAGACAAACACCTCAGTAAGGAGATTTCCAGTTTGCTTTTCATTGGGATGGCTGAGAGAGGCTCACTTTTGCTTTCCAAAGGAGACGCTGGAACTACTGATCTCCGGGAGTGGAGATCCCGGGGGGCTGTAGTGGATACAACAAGGTTATTTTCATAGACCGGCACTTGCCTTGTTTTTATTCCTATTTATTTTCAGAAGCTGAGTCAGAGAATAAAAAGAAGGAATTTTGTTCAGTTTATTGTCCTTGTTATTAGTCTTATTCCATCCTTCCCTCTTTTCTCTCCTTTACTTCTGTGCATGTCTTTTGGAGTAGGAGGTGGCCTTTCATACATCCTCTTGCTGACTGAATAGGCTCAGCCCCAATAAGTTCAGGCTCCTCAGTCACTCTGGGAGTTTCAGATTTGTTCCCCTGGAAGTTCACAGGGACAATGAGTGTCACATGCCATGCCAGCATCATAGAGCGATGCCAACGTGCCATGTCATGGAGTTATGGCACAATATTAAGTGACAGGGCAGAGCCAGCCTGTCCCCCTGTAGAACCATGCCTGGGGTACAGCTGTGCCCTCACACTGGGGTGTGTGGGAACAGCGTAGATTTAAATGCTTTAATTCCATCTGGATCTTCTTGGCTTTATTCAGTGACTCCATAAGAGCCCTTCTTTGAGGCAGCAGAGCTGAACAACTCCATTTAATATGTTAAATAATCCAGTCCTGTGTGTTGGTCAGAAAAGAAGGATGAAAAAATCCTAATTAATCAGATCTCTTCCTAATTGGCCGTGGCAAAGAGATTTCTCTTCGTGCCAAGGGCATAGAGTGGCCGAGTTCCTGGCTTTGCCTAAGTAACATAGAGGCTGTTTCTGCAAGTGCTGCCCTGGATTTGTTTGGATTTGCTTGGAGGAATCGGCAGCAGAATGTCAGGTAGATTAATCTTGGCTTCTGTACATCCTGTCTCGGAGTGTCATCCCTTTGCCTCCCATCCTCTTTGCCCGGGAGTTTGAGGGCAGAATTTTTAGCCTTGAATTTTGAATTGTTCTGATGAGGCTCCTGTGAACCAAACACAATGTGACTGGCAGCTCAGGAGCCAGCGATGTGCCAGCGAGGGAGGGAGTGGAATTAAATTGTTGACCGTGTGTCATTTAAGAAAGGAGAGAGGGATTTATAGTCTCTTCCGTGAGTTTTCTTCAGTTTTGGTCAGAAAACCTTGTAAACAACCTGGTTGGACAATATATAAAGGGCATTTCAAAGCACTGAAATGCGATACTGACCATTTCTGTTGGCGACTCAACTGACCTGGGTACTTTTGGATCACCTCTCTGGCCTAAATCTGTTCCCTTTGGTGGGGAGGAGTCCAAATCCAACCTGCTGAAGTCAGTTGTCAGCTTGTGTGGGCTGGATGGGGAGCTCTGGGATCTTGTGTCACTTTAAGAAAGCTGTGACCCTTTAGCCCTCTGACATTCTGCATTTCCAGTGCCTAAAGGGGCTCCAGGAGAGCTGGAGAGGGATTTTGGACAAGAGCTTGGAGGGACAGGAGAAGGGGGAATGGCTTCCCACTACCAGAGGGCAGAGTTAGATGGGATATTGGAAAGAAATTCCTGGCTGTGAGGGTGGTGAGGCCCTGGCACAGGTTGCCCAGAGAAGCTGTGGCTGCCCCATCCCTGGAAGTGTCCAAGGCCAGGTTGGACAGGGATTGGAGCAACCTGGGATAGTGGAAGGTGTCCCTGCCCATGGATGATCTTTAAGGTCCCTGTTAACCCAAACTATTCCATGACTGTATGAAATCAGCCCAGGAAGCCTTTTGAGTTACGCCCAGACATTTGACATGAGCATTTGCCAACCTGTTTGCTGGGTGTGAGCAGCCCTTTGGCACAGCCCTGAGCCCATTTGTGCCAAAGAGACCCTGCAGAGATATCAGAGAGCAGGAGGAGGAGGAGGAGGAGGAGGAGAAGGAGAAGGAAGAGAAGGATAGGGTCTGTCCCAGTCCAGCTCTGTGCCCAGAAGAAAACACCCCACAGAACCTTTAGCCTTGCAGGGCTACATCATTTCCCAGTCTCCCAGATAAAAAGCAGCAGCTTTTCTCTCACCCCAGCAGTGACACAAAAGGCAAGATGGGGACAAGTGAGGAGGGTGAGATAGCACTGGTATAAGAATGGCTGCAATCAGGTTACAACGAGATCATATCAAATGTGTTGTGAAAGTTCTGATAATTAATTGTCTCTTAAACTGTGCAGCCTGTTTGTTTGATCTTCCTTCTGCATGTCTAAAGCGATGGATCATGTATTTTCCTTCATCCTTTTTTTTCCTTGTGAACCATATTTCTATACTTCAGGCTTGATTTAGTAACCATAGCAATGAAATAAATGCATTGTCTTCATTTACAATGGTGTCTAAATAGGTGCTCAGCTCCCTGTAAGTCCTTTAACAAGGGATGCTTCCCTGCCACCACAATGAGAAGGCTCAGGGCGATGTTATTGAAATCATTTTCACTTTGATTTCATGACATCCAGTCCAAAAGTCTCTGAAAATGCATTTCTCAAGAGTATATACATAGAAATATAAAACCAGAACTTTCCAGGGGGATTCTTTGTGGAGAGAGAGAGAACATGGTTGGCATTATGTCTTTCCAGATACAAAGAGATGCATTAATACCTTTTATTTTCTTGTGCTGCCCTCACATTTTCAATAACCCAGAAGATTTTATAAGCAAAGAACAAAAAGAATGCAGACTGACTTCTCTAAGGAGTATGTACTCCTGTGCTTGGACAGTCCTTATAGGAATGGATGTAAACTGTTTTCATTTTCTAAGGTTAAAAATAAAAGCTGCAAATGGAAAAAGAAAAAAAAGAAGGAAAAAAAAAGAAGAAAAGAAACCCCTCTCCTTTTGTGTCCTTAACAGATTGGATTTGCAGAGACATGACTTCATTCACTTTTTATGTATTAATTCTGTTTGTCAAAGTCTTATGCAAACATAACTCAGGCATTTTCTAGAACCCAGCCATGGATTTCTGGGCATTTACGTTGGGATGGTGCTGTGGCCTCACAGCACTTGTAGCAGTTGGACATCAGGGCTGAGCAGCTGTTTGCAGCTCTGTTACTGTGCGAGGGTCATGTGGCAGAGTTCGAGATTCATGGAATGGTTTGGGTGGGAAAGGACCTTAAGGATGATCTGGTCCCACCCCCTGCCATGGGCAGGGACACCTTCCACTAGCCCAGGTTGCTCCAAGCCCCGTCCAACCTGGCCTTGGACACTCCCAGGGATGGGGCAGCCACAGCTTCTCTGGGCAACATGTGTCAGGGCCTCCCCACCCTCCCAGCCAACAATTCCTTCCCAGTATCCCATCTATCCCTGCCCTCTGGCAGTGGGAAGCCATTCCCCCTTGTCCTGTCCCTCCATGTCTTGTCCCAAGTCCCTCTCCAGCTCTCCTAGAGCCCCTTTAGGTACTGGAAGGGGATCTCAGGTCTCCCTGGAGCCTTCTCTTCCGCCTTCACAGTCACAAAGTGCTGTCATGGATTGACACTGAAATTACAGCAATTCCTCTGTGCATCCCATTCTTTCCCTACCTGTTCCACAAGGAAAAATGCTGGGCTGGTGTCAACAATGAATCCTCCTGCAGTAAAGGCAAACTCTGTGCTCTGCTCACCATGAGAATCTCTCGGATGGAGCAGTTACAGCTTCTGAGATTCAAATTTAAATCTTTCAGCTCCAGGCACATTCTGTAAAAGAAAAGGCTTATTATCCCTTTTTGCATATGGAGATTAGATTTCCAGGAAAAAGAAACTGGAAAGGATTTGAACCATCAGCAAATTAGAGACCTAAATTAGACTTCCCTGAAAATTTCGCACAGAAATATTTCTTGACCGAAAATGTGGTATTTAACTGAGGGAAATTGTCTCATTAGGATGATTTTTTTATCTTTGGGTAGAGATGCCTCTCAAAAAATCCATTTTAGACTCTTGATTGTGTATCTATATGTTGACATATGGGTGTGTGTATGTGCTGTATAAACAGCCATTATCTGGATTTTTGTTTTTTTCATGACAGTTAAAAAAATCATTGGGGTAAGAATAGATTAAAATGTGATTCTTCTGCTTGATTTCATCTGGGGTTTTTTTGGTTTGGTTTAGCTTTTTTTTTTTTTTAATGAAAGGAAGGAATTTTCCTACTGGCTCTGCTTTTAAGAGTAATTCATGCCTTGTGGCCATTGCCTGGGTGTTAAAAATGCCCAATTGCAAAAGCCAGGTGCTGACTCTGGACTTTTAAACTCTGTGTATCTCTAAAAGACTAAATCAAGAGAAAATCTCCTGCAAGTGCATGGCATGACTACCAGCAGGAAAGGTAATTTATCCATTCCCTGGGGTTTGCAGGGAGTCTGCAAATTGAAACTGAAGCTTAGCCCCGTGTCCTGGGGACTTCTCTTCTGTCTCACCTGCCTACATGGACCTCAGTTGTCACCTGTGCCTGGTGGGGTTTGAGCCTTCCCTAAATCTGGACCTTGCTGGGCCTGCAGCAGAGGGAACTCTACATTTTGGGCACAGGAAGGGGATTTAGAGCTGCCAGGGGGCTGTGCTGGGTCTCTCCAAAGGATGATGTGTGTTGTGTTTGGCTCAGAAGGAAAATCCTTTTATCTTATGAAAAAACCTTCTGAAACACTCTTTATTTGCACTTCCTGCAGTGCTGGTTTAGATGACAGTGCAGGTACTTCCTGCAAGAGGATAATGAGGTTGGGGGTGATGTTTTTTTTTTGGGGGGGAGGTGTTAAAAGCAGAGGTAGTTGCTCGAGATTGGTGTAAAATAGGAGAGAAGCCTGTTAGCCTTCTCCTAAAATAGAAGTGAAGGTGGACAGAACCCTGAAGCCCAAGAACAACAGAAATAATTATATTTCGGTGATGATCGGCCCTTCCTTTATGTAGATTTTAAATAAGGAATAGAGAATTTATAGGAAGACAAGGGGTTCATCCTGGCTCACCAGAACATTCACGAGGCTTGGAGCAACCTGAGATAGTGGAAGTTGTCCCTGCCCACGGCAGGGGTTGGAAGTGGATGAGCTTTAAGGTCCCTTCCAACCCAAACCATTCTGGGATTTCTTTCCCATAAAAAATTAATCCTGTTTAGGAAATCCTTCTTTCTTCATCTCCTCTCTCTTTTCTTTGCCCCTTAGGAAACAACTTTGCCAGCCCCCAGTGTCCCAGGGTGTCATCCTGTCATGGTGCTTGCACTCTTCAAAGCCTGTGAATTCATAACTGGGGGGAAAAAATTCCAGTCCTATGTGTTTTCAGCCTCCCTTCACTTTTGAATGCAGACATCTTGAAAAAAAAAGGGAAGAAGGAAACCTAATGGATGTGTTTTCTGTGTTAGAGGTGACAGGATGAAGAGGAGGAACCTGATTTCTGACAATTTAATTTAGATTTTTTTTAAAGCAGTTTTGAAACTCTGCAAGTCTTGGAAAGATAAGCAAATACTCTTGTTCTTATAAAACATTTTCTTTCTCATCTAATAAACCCCAAAGTAGGCAGATTTTCCTGACAAAACCCGGGTTTTTTTCAGCATAATATTCAGGTTCCCTATATTTCTGAGTTTATTATGAATTCTTGTAGCAATGGGTCAACTAAAAATACCGTTACTACAGAATATCTCATGCTTTCAGAGTTCAGCCCTATGTTGTTGCAGGCAGCATCCTCTGGTCTTTTTCTAGTGATAATCAGAATTTATTTAGTATTTCATCCTCTCCTCAATTTCTCCTTCACATGTGAATCTGTTGATGGGCAGCTCTGTAATCTTAGGGTTTTCTAAGAGCAGAGACAAATATTTCTGGGTGGCCCATGGGAATGCTGGACCAGGAATGACTGACTATTTACCAAAACAGGGGGATCTATTAAGAAGTCTCCAGGGAGGTATCAGGATGAATGTGCTACCACAGAACAGTGTGAAACAGGCACCAGTTCTTTGGTTTATATTTATTTCACAACTTCTGTCCAGGATCCTTCAAAATCCTTCACCTGAGTGGGTTTTGTCACCTCCAACTTCCTTTGGTATGTGCTCCTACTCAGAGAAGCTCTGGATTCCTTTTGGTTCAATATCCTGGTGTTTTATTCTGCCCAGATTTAAACCAGATTTTAAACCTTTACTTTCTGAAGTGGCTTGCCAGAAAATCTCTGGTGAGATGCTGCTTCTGCATTGAAGTGTCTCCATGTAGGAACCACCTGGGCACTGGTCAGGAGAGCCTGTGGGATCTTGAGAGCTGTGCAGGTGACCAGATGTCTACTCAGGGAGAGTGGAATTCCTCTTGTATCCTGTGATTCTATTCAGGGAGTTTAGACACCTGACAGACATGACATCTGAGCAACCTGGTCTGGCGGAAGGTGTCCTTGCCCGTGGCAGAGGATGGAACAAGACGGTCATTAAAGTCCCTTCCAAACCAAACCATTCCATGATTCTATGAAGACCCATGGATGCAGACTCCTCTGTGGAGGTGTCTCCATCTCAAACTCAGTTCTTCCCTTAGAACCAAGTGATCTGCCCTGGATGAAATGATCCAGTGCCACTGGAGATGTTCTGACACTTTCATCTTGGAGTAAGTCAGTCTGCCCAGGTCAGTGCAAATCAGCTGCAGGTTCCAGATCATGGAATCACAGAATGGTGTGGGTTGGAAGGGACCTTAAAGATTGTCTCCTTCCAACCCCTTGCCATGGTCAGGGACACCTTCCACTAGTCCAGATTGGTCCAAGCCTTGTCCAACCCAGCCTGGAACACTTCCAGGGATGGGACAGCCACAACCTCTCTGGGAAACCTGTGCCAGGGTCTCCTCACCCTCACAGACAAGAATTCCTTCCCAATATCCCATCTATCCCTACCCTCTGGCAGTGGGAAGCCATTCCCCCTTGTCCTGTCACTCCAGGCCCTTATAAAAAGTCTCTCTCCAACTTTCTTGCAGTCTTCCTTCAGGTACTGGAAGGCCACATTTAGGTCAACCCAAAGCCTTCTCTTTTCCAGACTGAACAATCCAAATTCCCTCAGCGTCTCCTCACAGCAGAGCTGCTCCAGCCCTCTGATCACCTTGGCGGCCTCTTCTGGACTTGCTCCAGCAGCTCCACGTCCTTGTGCTGTTGTTCCCAGGGCTGGAGGCAGCTCTGCAGGGAGGTCTCACCTTAGGGGACAGAGGGTCAGAATCCCCCCCTCCCCTGCTGCCCACACTGTGGGGTCAACCCAGGACATGAGGGGCTCTGGGTTGGGAGTGCCCATGGGGGGCATCTCCAGCCTCTCCCTGCCGAGCACCCAAAGTCCTTCTCCCCAGGGCTGCTCTCCATCAGTTCATCCCCAGCCCAGGTTGATCCCAAGGTTTGCCCCAGTCCAGGTGCAACTCTGGTTTCCTCAGGACATTTAAGGAATTAATTTCAGAGGCAGTTTCTTTTGTTGAACATAATTTGATTCTAATCATCTTTATCCATGTAGCATTAAGTTTTTCATTTGCCTCATTAACTTGCTTTAAAATGTTGATGGTCAGATATTGATGAAGCCCCAAGCTCTGGGGCAGATCAAATCCTCATTCACCAAATTCATCAGTCCTGGGGATTTTTTCATCTTAGAAATTTTCATCGATTCCCCTCTATGCACAGATCACTCACTTTTCCTTTTGCCAGAGGAAAATTTATCACAGCTGAAGTGATCCAGGACAGGCTGGACAGAGCTTGGAGCAACCTGGGATAGTGGAAGGTGTCCCTGCTCATGGCAGGGGTGTGGAACGAGATGAGCTTTACGATCCCTTCCCACCCAAACCATCCCGTGATTCTGTGATAGTTTGTGTTTCCTGGACATTCAGAATTTGAAGGCAGCCCCCTGGAAACCAAAGACATGCTCTGCAGTCCTGACATTCCTACTGTAAATCTTCCTTACGCCGTCCCCGTTTTTTCAACATCCTTTAAAAACGTGGTTGGCAGTAGTGGATTTAATATTCCAGTATTAGTCTCCATGCTGCTGTAAATGAAAATCAAGTCACTCTCTCCTCCTACTCCTCCTCTGCTGTGCACATGTCCATGAATTGCATTAGTGCTTTTCATCACGGCATCCTAATGGGATCCTAGTGCTAAGCTTTTAGGCTACTGTGACCCCTAAATTACTTTCAGATGCTATTTTCCATTATGTAATCCTTTGTTCTCTCCATTCCTGCTTCCCTGCTTCCCAGCTGAACACAGACTCATAAGTCTGTATTAAAATATGGGTTTGCTGATTGAGCCTAATGTACTAAGGAATCTGAGCTGATTTTATGGCCACCTCATGCTCCTTAATACTTATTATGATGTCAAACTTTGTGTCATTCATGAATGTTAGCAGCGATGGGTTTATGTTTGTTTCCAGATCCCATAAAGAAAATTTAATAGTGTTAGACCTTAAGACAAGGCCTTTCAAAGGTGATGCAACACTTGGGAGGTGACCCAAGTGGTTCATTTGATAACCAGTGGGAAGCAGGGGATGTGTGGGAGGAATTCTCAGATTCTCAGTGCTGCAGATGAATGGGGAGTAGTGATGCTTGTGATATTTATTATGGGTCAATATGGTGCAATAAACTCCTTCTTTGCCTCCAGCTTAAAAAAAAAGGTAAAAATGAGGCAAATCTTGATAGGTAACTCAGCCAGCTGGTCTGTCCCTGTTCCTGCTGGAGTTAATGGAGAGAGAAGGGCTCTGCAGGCTGAGACTTGGACACATGGAATTGCGTCCTGTCTCCGCAGCCTCTTGAAGGATGTCAGCAATCTCGTGTGCCTGAAGCTGGGGATGTGAATTACTCCTTTCCCCCAGCTGTTAAACAACAATCTGCACTTTTTATGGCTCTCTAATTTGAGGGGCCAGTACCTATGAAATTCCCTCAGTAAATAAAGCGAAGGACTTGCAGCAACATCTCAACATTCAGGAATCATTTGGGGCATTAGAGCAGTGACAACCCTAATACTTCTCCTGCCTGAATTTGGTTCACAGTGGTCTTTAATTTCCTGGTTGCAGACAGGCTCCCAAGTAATCCAGTGCCATGTATACACATTTTCTACAACTTTTAGAAAAAATACAGCATGGTATGAGCAAAGCTATCCAGTGTTCCCATATAATCTTCTGCATGTATAACATTGTAGAATACTGATGTACATCTGAGAAAATATCGAGATCTCCTGCTTTTTTTCCTATAAATTAACTCTGTATCTAATTGCCTCATCTGCCAGTCTGCAATTTGTGTGTATTCACAGGTATATTGCTTTTGTGCTTAACTGCTTCATTTACATGAATTGTAGGCAGGAAGGGCTTGGAGAGGGAGATGTGCTTGCTAGAATATTGAAATACATACCTTAGAGGGAAGAAAGAGCATTTCAAGTTGATTAAGATGATGTTAAACAGAGTGAGTGTGCCATGAAGGAATGTTGCCTTCCCTTATAAACAAACCATACTGGGGGACCTCCATGAAATTATAGAGAGCAGAAAACAGCAGAATTGCCTTAAAACCCAAATTCTCCTCCTGTGAACAACTTTGTTCATTTCAGGGGAGTTGGATCAGAACAAATCTTCTCAAGAACGTTGAATCCATGAATGGTTTGGGTTGGAAGGGACTTTAAACGTGATCCAGTTCCAACCTCTTGCCATAGGCAGAGACACCTTCCACCAGACCAGGTTTCTCCAAGCCTCATCCAAGATCAAAGGAAGGTCTCCTCAGTGTTCACTGTCTAGGGGGGCAGAGGGAAGTGTACAAGTGCACCTCTAGTTGTGGCATTCCCTAATTTTGTTGATTGCTTAATTGAATGTTCTCCAGATGCTTGGTCCAGAGTGGAATTTCTTTGGCTGAACCCTTCTCAAAGCTCAGTAGCACCCAGAGATACACAGCAGGCAGCATGGGCATGGTTCAAGAATACCTGGAGGGAGCTCCATGATCGTATTGGAAAAATTGAACCTGGGTCCAGAGTTTTGGAGCATTTGATCAGTTATTTCATGGACTACCTTGTAATGAGCTGTTCTTCCCTAATGCTCCTTCTGCACTGCAGGATGGGAAGAATTGAGGAGCGTGTTCCAAACCAGCTTGTCTTCTTTGCTTGTGGGAAGGCTGAGGTGAGGTCAAGACTGGTGGTTGACAGCAGATTGACCCTGCAGGTATTTTCACAGGAGAATTTCCCTCTGTGTTACAGCTGCGTTATCTGTGCAGGAGGGAATGGGATGAAACAGCCTCAAGTTGTGCCAGGGAAGGTTTAGATTGGATATTGGGAATAATTTATTCACTGAAAGGGTGGTCAGGCATTGGAACAGGCTGCCCAGGGCAGTGGTTGAGTCCCCATCTCTGGAGGGATTTAAAAGCCATGTAGATGTGGCACCTGGGGACAAGGGTTAGTGGTGGCCTTGGCAGTGCTGGGGGATGGCTGGGCTCCATGATCTTGGAAGGCTTTTCCAAGCTAAATGAGTCTGTGATTCCATCGTTGCGCGCAGCCTTGATCTACCCAACTGGTCACGCAATGAGATCAACCAGGATACTTCCTTGGAGGGATGTGCAAGGATGAGGTTTATAGACCTCCCAGACTTGGTGATGTGGTGCTGGGGACAAGCATTTTGGGGGGTCTGGAGGGGCTCATGGGGGTGTCACCTGTGGCTTTGTTTATGTGCTGAGAACTTTTGGGCTGATAAACCTGGCCAGGGCACAGGCCTGTGGGTGCTGCTGCTCATGGAATCATCAGCATGGAATCACAGAATGTTTTGAGCTGTAAGACATTTTAAGGATCATCTTGCTCCACTCCCTTCCATGTTCAAGGACACCTTCCACTGTCCCCTGTTGCTCCAAGTCCCATCCAGCCTGGCTTGGAACACTTCCAGGGATGTTCTTGTATGGCCAGTCCTGGCAGTTTTGGACCTGGTAAACTTTGCAGACACTTCCCAAGCACGCTTTGGGAGCTGGCACCTACCAGACACCATTCCCAAAAGGCAATTTGGATGCTGCTACTCAGTTCTGGAGCACAGAAGAGCATGGGCATGGCCAGGCTGTGCCAGCTGGCCTCTGGCACCGACTTAGCTGAGCTGGGGAGGTGTAAAGTTTTGCTCCACAGTTTGAGCGAAGCTCTGGTTTAAATCTCCCACCCTTTGCATCAGGATCCAGCAGAGCTACTTTTAGCCACCACAAAGTGAGACATTTCCTCCGAAACCTGCGGGAGTGCAGGAAGCTGGGCTGCTCCAAAGGGCTATTCATCCCACTCGGTTACCAATTTGGGAAGTACCGACAGCGGGTGACGAGCGCTCCGCGCTCCCGGCGGAGCGGGTGTTGATGGCGAGGGGAGGGCAGCCGCCTTCTGCAGGAACCTCATGGGAACAGAATCATGGAATCACAGGGAGAGGGGGATTCTGCCCCTCTGCCCCACTCAGGTGAGACTCCACCTGCAGAGTTGGCTCCAGCTCTGGGGTCTCCACCGTAAGAAGGACATGGAGCTGTTGGAGTGAGTCCAGAGGTGGCCAACAGATTGTTTAGAGAGGAGAAGCACCTCTGATCTGAGGAAAGACTGAGAAAATGGGGTTTGTTCAGCCTGGAAAAAGGAAGGCTTCAGGGTGACATAATTTCCCTCTCCAGTACATGAAGGGAGCCTTCAAGATGGAGAGAGACTATTTACGAGGGCCTGGAATGACAGGACAAAGGGGAATGGCTTCACACGGACAGAGAGTAGTTTAGATTAGATATTAGGAAAAAATTCTTCCCTGTGAGGCCCTGGCACAGGTTGCCACAAGTTGTGGCTGCCCCATCTCTGGAAGTGTCCAAGGCCAGGCTGGAGGGGGCTTGGAGCAACCTGGTCTAGTGGAAGGTGTCCCTGCCCATGGCAGGGGGTGGAACTGAATGAGCTTTAAGGTCCCTTCTGACCCAAATCATTCAATGGTTCAATGATTTAAGGCTGGAAAAGACCTCCAAGATCATCAAGTCCCACCTAATGCTTGATCCATCCTGCTGGATGCCCCAGCAGTGTGCAGTGAGGGAGCAAGCACCAGGCCAGCTGGGACATCATGTTCATCCCTGTGTGAAGAGCTTGTATAAACCCACACCCTCACGTGGGATGTGAGTGGTGCAGAATCTCTAAAGCCCTCATGGTGAGCTCAGAAAGGTGCCCTCAGCCACCGAGTGACACGTTCACGCGAATCGCGACGTGCTCGCTCTTATCTCTCATAACTCGCATCCAAAAAGTGCTGATTGGGAGAAGAAAACTTTCAGCTAATTAATGTCATTTTTATTTTTATTTTTTTTTTTTATAATTTTTTTTTCCCCTGTGAGCTCTGACTACTGTTCTTAATTTCCTGACCAGCTTGCGCCCTTCCCCCGCGCCTCTCCGAGCATCTGTGGTCGTTTCAAATTGAGCTGTACTACCTGCTGCTCCGACTTTCTAACATACCATACCAGTTGGTTTGCCAAACAGTGAACTGCCAGCCATCTGCCACCCCAATCAGAATTTACATTGTTTCATCTTAAAATAACGCCTTCGGAATATCAAGTAACTCTCTGCATCAGGTTCTGCGAACTGAAAATCGGCCAGGATTCAAAACAAATACCAAATGTGCCTCCAAAAGGAGCAGGGAGGGGACTGAGGGGGGAAAGTTGCAGAGGTAAAGTTTTTAATTTGCTGGTTTTACCTGATCTGGAGGAAGAAAATAAGACTGGGAGTTTTAACCTTGGAAAGGCAAACCGTTTTAGAATTGTAGGATGGTTTGGGTCGGAAGGAACCTTAAAGATCATTCAGTTTCAACCTCCTACCATGGGCAGGGACACCTCCCAGTATCCCAGGTTTCTCCAAGACCTGTCCAGTCTGGCCTTGGACACTTCCAGGGATGGGGCAGCCACAGCTTCTCTGGGCAACGTGTTTCTTTAGAGAGAGTCAATTTCATAGGAGCTGTTGGGTTTGAGCAGGGGGTTGGGGACTGCTTTCTATGCATAGCTTGGTATTCTCTGACTTTTTCTGGAGTCAAACACTCCTTGGGCCTCAGTTTGTCTGTCTTCAAATACTTCAGATTAAGTATTCACAAGTTCTTGGAGTCTGCAATTTGGGTTTACCGTTTTCATGACCACAGCAGCAAGCTGTGAATTAATGAGCCAGTTCAGAGAAACTCAGAATATCCTGAGCTGGAAGGGACCCACAAGGATCATCAGATCCAACCCCTGGCCCTGCACATCCCACCCTGTCCCTCAGAGCATTGTCCAAACACTCCTGGAGCTCTGGCAGCCTTGGGGCCATGCCCACTGCCCTGGGGAACCTGTTCATTGCCCACCACCCTCTGGGGGAAGAACCTTTTCCTGATATCCATCCCAAACTTCCTCTGGCACAGCTCCAGCCATTCCCTTGGGCCCTATCAGTGCTCACCAGAGTGAAGAGATGTAGCAAAGTATTAACTTTGTGGAGATCTAATTTTCCCAACTCCCTAATTCCAATCATTAAGAGGAAAAATACTAAATTTACTAAAAATGCAAAACACATTCTGCTGTTTGATATTAAACCCTTTTAACCACGAGGCTTTAGGATATATCCCTGCCCACGGCAGGGGGTTGGAACTACATGGTCTTTAAGGCCCCTTCCAACCCAAAGCAGTGGATATATTAGTGACAATGCACTGACAGGTCTTTTGAACTCAAACAAAACCCACCATTCTCTACCTGTAGTGAAGGTCTCCACAGGTGATGTTTGCTTGTAAAACTTACTAGATAAAAGAGGAATCTGATTGACTGATCATGGTCCTTCTGATGATTCCTGTGATCTAAACTGTAATGCTGGCCAGTGTTTCTGCTTGGAAAATTCCATCAGCACATCCAACCTATGCCTGTTATGAAAGGCAGTGAAAAGGAAAGGAGTTCAGAGGCCACCAACAGACCTTCACTTGGCTCTCTCTCTTCCTCCAAACCTTCCACATGGTTCTTAAATCACTTGAGCCCTAAAAAATGCTTTGGTGGGATGGTTTCTTCTGGGCAATGTGTTGCAAATATCCTCTTTCCTGGATATTCTTATGGATGGTAATGGATAGTGTGTGTGCACTTACAGTGGTGAGTCCAGTTGGATTTATTGCCTTTAGTAGGAAGGTGCAGGAACAAAGACTACCTAGAAATGTGTGGAATTGTCAGCTCTCAGGATGAACTTCCAATGTATTTAGTTCTAGGAAAAGGGGGAAATAAGAGCATATTCCAGCTCACAGGATAATAGCAGTCTCAGCCTTCTCACCTCCTAGGATTGTGAGAAAGGTGTATTTGGTGCAGTATCCATCCCTTAATAGTAAATTAATTCTTTCAGCTGGAATCATCACAGAACTGATATGTCTGCATTTGGGCACTGTCTAAGAGTCAGATGGTTTATCTGTGGTGCCTAAAACATGCTAAATACCCAAGAAAACTTATTTCCAGCAGCTTCTCCTCCAGGATCTGTAAACTCTGATGGAACATATGTTTTGGGCCAGAGAACAGAAGCACATCAGTTTGATTACTTAAGCACTCAGAGGGGGACTACTCTTACTTTGCTTTAGCTGTTTAAAACTAATGGCCTTAACCTAAATGTGTCATGTAGGATTCCTCCCTTATCAATGGGAAGACAGCAGCTTCTCTTGGGAACAATCCAACATGTCCCAGATCAGGTCTGGAGCCAGTTTATCTCAATGGGAGTTTTCCCTGCCTCTCTCCTGAACCTAAAGATTTAACTGGAACTACATCCCTGCGTTTTCCACATCCCTGGAAGTGCTCAGGGCCAGGTTGGATAGAGCTCCGAGCAACCTGGTCTAGTGGCAGGGGTTGAAATAGATGAGCTTTAAGGGCCCTTCCAGCCAAACAGTTTGGGGACTCTATGATTCTATGACTGTATTTTAAATGAATCCTCCTAAAATAGATGCCACTTACCACTTTGGGCTCCAGAAATGACACACTGGGTCTTTCTCCTGCCAGGACTCAACAGCTGCATTAGGGAATATATTCTTTTTCCAATGGTTTTCAAAAAGCTGAGCTCTTCTCAGTTAAACATTTGGCTTTGGGAGACCACTTTATATTCTCAGTCCAGGCTGGGTGTCAGTAGTAGGAACCCTTCACTCAGATGTTTGAGCTTCAAATCAAGTGGATTGACCCGTCTTTGTGCCTGGAATTTCAAATAGGCCAGCTCTGAATTCCTCTTCAGAAGTGCCTGGGCCAAGTCAGTGTTGTTTTGTTGAAGAGCCAGAGTTGTGGGCACTTGGAAAGTCATTCTTCACACTATAAAAATGATATAAGGATTCCTGGGACAGAAACTCTCCTGGATACTGACCAGGCATGGTTAGAAAACTTGGACAGGCAAAGAACTATTCCCAGTTGGCTCTTTGGATGCAACCAGTGTGTTTGGGAAGGAAGAAAGTGTAGTTGTGCCCCGTTAGTTGGGCCTCGGGGGCAGAAAATGGGACCTGGCACAGTGTAGGTGGTAGCTCGAGCCTTTGCTGCTTAATTGAAGTAGTGGATGAATGCCAGGCACCTGCATTTTAGGTGTTACAGAATCTGAGGAGGGACCTGGAGCAGCCCAAATCCTGTGCCTTGGTTTGCTCAGAACTGGGCAAGGCCCCAGATTCTTCTTTTGGGGCTTTCTGCATTATTTATATGCTCATGTTTCAGTAGCCACTCCAAGTCCCAAAGCCACTTAGGTAAAGTGTTATGTTGGAATGTCCTGCCTCCAAACCCACTTGTGATTCCTGCGTAAGATGAGAGGCAAGAAGTATTTTCAAGAAACAGATGGTTAGAACACAGGACAGCAAAGAGATACATTAGTAAAGGTATCCACTGAATTTCCTCCACCGCCTTTTCTCCCAAAGGCCTCACAAAAGGTGGTTTATGATAAAACTGCTACTGAAACTCAAGAAAATAACTTCAGTTGGGGGTTGAGGGAGGTGAGGTTCAAGCTGGTAGATGTGACTTTCCTGCAGCCCCAGAAACACTAGTGGAGCATATTGATCCTCAAATTACTTCCAAAATGGTTCTGACCAGGGAAAATGACCCATGTGGAGCTCCGTGGCTACACATTCAACCTGCTACTCATGGGCAAAGTAGGTGTTTCAAAGCTGTTTAAGGTGCCTCAAAACAAACCCTTAATTCTCATTGCTAATGTTTCACATCTCATTCATTCTGAAAATCCCAAGCCCTTGTTAATAATCCTTTCACCTGCCAGCTGTGTTTGAATATCAGCAAAAATCTGTTTCCCCTTGTCCAAGGTCTCTGAGAATTGAATTCCAACTATTCACTGCTCTTAAACTCTCAGAGAAGCACTTGAAAGCAGTTCCTTTTTAGAAAATTGAGGGTGAAGGATTAGACCATGTTCTGTCATTTGAATTTATTAGTAAATTTATTTTCTGGCAGATCTTGTGGTTTCTTCTTTGTACCTGAGTTGAAGGTTAGCCACCAAAAATGCTCCTTCTGGGGTCCCTTGGGATCATGCAGGAAAGGGAAAAGAAGCTGCAAGAAACAGCACCTGGCAAATATTGCTGTTATTTGGGGGCTGGGAGAGGTTCACTTGTTCTGGACCTTTAGGAGGGCCCAGGCTATGAGAACCCAACTCTTTCAGATTTCTGGAAGATTTTTTTAATCTATATTTGACTTCTGATGTCATCAATGTCTTTCTGTTAAGGAATCCTTTATAAAGGGGAAAAAAGTGAAAGTCACTGTATTTCCACAGAATTTTTGCCTTCACTGATGAAAATACCCACAGCAAATCAGGCATCCTATTTTTCTTCCAGTTCTGTAAATAACTTCATGCATTTAAAGCCCGAAGGAAAGCATAAACACAAATATTTGAGTTATAAATACTGTTGTCCGTAGTTCCAGTGCCGCTTATTTATAGGAAACCAAGGAAACGCAGGAATGGTAGGTGGATGAATCGGAAAACACACTTTATTAAAGGAAAAGGCATAATGAGCAAGTGTGCACTGGGCTTGGTGTTGTGCCCAAGTTAATGGGTGGCAGACTTGCAGACTGTATTGTCATCTGAATTATGTCACTTCTGAAGGAAATGCTGCAGAGGATGTAATTGTTAGGAAGTTCATTTCCATCCTGATAGAAATGGACTCATCCATTTGGAGAAAAATTAAAAAGGAAAGCCCATCAGAATTAATTCAAGGTCTTTGCACTGGCCATTTATAAGACTAAAATAGATAAAATTTGGGCAAAGGAACGGGGAGAAGCTGCTGAGGTCGGATTTAGACATGGGAGCAGTGATGTCACTGGGGATAAGTTGGTGGAAATGTTCTTAAAATGGTTGAGAAAGGATCATGGAAGGACAAAAACCGAAGACAGCTTTTTCCATGTGCATTTTGATGCCTCAGTGCAACTTGCTTACCTCCCTCAGCCCAGGCAGCATCCCTGTTATGTATAGAAAGGAATGTTTTGAGTCTGAGAAAAGCCATTCATTTGTTTCCCTCTGAGAGATGAATATTCCCTGAGACTCATCCTGTTGTCTGTGGGAAGGATGGAATGCAGAAAATGTTCAACTCTTGTACTGAGAACGAGGGCTGTGGACTGAATTCCACCTGTTTGCAGCCACAGTGAGTGCAAGAGGTTCTGTGCTCTTTGTACCTGACAGGGCTTGACCTTCCCCAGAAAAACAGCATTGATGTCATGCAAAGTTTGCTGGGACAAAGATCATGCAGATGTTCAGTCAGGAAGAAGACGAGCTATGGAGTCAGTATCCTG
The DNA here is from genome assembly GCA_013400415.1 of Scytalopus superciliaris. NCBI lineage: Eukaryota > Metazoa > Chordata > Aves > Passeriformes > Rhinocryptidae > Scytalopus > Scytalopus superciliaris. The sequence continues at coordinate 275,030 of VXBX01004944.1, forward strand.
GAAAAATGGCCAGAATCTAATAAAAAATGGTTTAGTAGAGTGAGCTGCTCCAGCAGGTGTGACCCAGAGGTGACAAATGTGGCATGAGTGGGTGTTGAGTAGAAACAAGTAAAGCATCTTGGATTTGCTTCTGATTTTAAGACAATCATTGATGCCCCCTGTTCAGTTCTGGGCCCATTGGGAAATGAAAGTAATGAAAATTATATAGAATAGAATAGAATAGAATAGAATAGAATAGAATAGAATAGAATAGAATAGAACATTAGAGGATAGGTTTAGATTAGCTATGAGAAAGAAATTCCTGGCTGTGAGGGTGGTGGGGCCCTGGCACAGGTTACCCAGAGAAGCTGTGGCTGCCCCATCCCTGGAAGTGTCCAAGGCCAGGTTGGATGGGGCTTGGAGCAACCTGGGACAGTGGAAGTGAAATTATTTGAACATTAGGATTGTAGAAACTTGGATAATTTTAGTCTGGAAGGAACCTCTGGATGTGTCTGGTCCAAGCCTGTGCTTAGAGTAGGTCCAGCTTAGATCAAGGTGCTCGTGGTTGTGTCCAGGTGAAGTTTTAATGTAATTTTTGATCACACTCACAGTGAAAATGCTTTCCGCTCTTACAGCTTTTCCTCTTTACCTGTTTCCTCTCATCCTTCCACTTTGCACCTGTAAAGAAGTCTGGTTTTATCTTCTGTATACCCTCCTTAGACAGTTCAGAAAGCACTAAGATCTCCCATTTCACTTCTTTGGGAATGAAACTCATCCTTAGTGTCCCTTGTGTGTCTCATGTGCCCCAAGCCCCCAACCATCTCAGTGGCCTTTGAGGCAGGGGAAGGATAATGTATTTGTTTGAAGTTTTAACAGGACTTCTTAGGCCTTTGTTGGTTTTTTTTTTTCCATTTTTCATTTAAACTTGAATCAGTTCCTTGGTGTGGATCAGGACACACTGGTGGAACCCTTCTTCCTGGAGATGGTTCCTATGGTGCTTTCCTTGGAAAACTGGGGCACCTGCTGTCTGCCACATTTGCCTTAAGGCCATTGCATTCTGGAATTGAATTTCAATTCCTGAAGTGAAACAAATTCATCAACTTCACAACAGAAAGAGAAAATTCACAGCCAGAAAGCTGGGGGTGGTCAGAGATGTCCAGTGCGGGTGTGTATATGTATATTCTGTATATAGTGTAGTCTATAACATCACTTAATATCACTAAAATACCTTTTCCATCCATTTTGAGCCCTTAGTGGGCCTGTTTGGGAGGAGTGAGGTGAAAGTTATGAAGTTGTTGGCATTTAGAGTTATGTTTTTGACCAGAAATGAAGTGGAATTTCTATTTTTTCCACTGAAATGTTTTCAAAGAAATCACATTTTGCCATGTCTTTCCCTTATTTACGTTTTTACCTGTAAGAGAATAAAAAAGATTTTACTTTAGCTACCTTTTCATTATTTCATGGCCATCTTTTATTTCCTCAATATTATTTTTGTTGGTAAGGGAGTCAAAAATAGTATGACGATGAAGGTGAACATTATTCTGGTGAAGGAGACCAGAAGATCCCTAATACTGAGTTTAAAAATGGTGATTTCTTAGGAAAGCTGGAATATTTCTATAAAACCCCACCTTTTCCATTGAAGTTTTAATTTCCAGGCAAAATCAGTTCTTCAGAAGAAAATATAATGACTTTAGCATTTCTGTACAGTGATGCTGCTGCTCTAAAGCCCCTTTGTTGGTGGTTGCTATAGAAAACCTTTTGAAAACCAGGTGGGTATATATCGTAGGCTTTTAGCCAAGTGCTCTCTCCAAATGATTTCCCTTTTCCATTAACACACGATCCTGACAAAAAGACATTTCCATATGGCCACATCCTCATCTCCCTTTAGCGAGGGTAACTCCCAAGTACTTCCTGAGCATCCCTGAGAGTTCACTGCTCTGGAAGTGGGTAAATGGCGTATTTATTTTATGGTTTTATTTCCCATGGGATTTGCAATTATTTACTTAGGTTTGGTTTAAACATCTCCACCCTGAAGGTGACACAAAACCCAGTTTTCAATGTTTTCCTTTAGCAGTCCAGCTCGTGCCCCAAGCAGAGCTTGGCTCACTGAGCACATGATCCTTTCGCATCCCTCTGGCAAAATCTTCCATCAGAAAGTCGTGAGCCCTGAGAGGGCTCTGGGAGAATTTATTACATTATTAATAAACTGGCTGATTAAAGGACACAGTTCCCTCTGGCTTTTCTTAAACCGGTTTTGTTCATGGTATTTTAATTTAGGCACATTTTGTAATTAAGACATTTTGATTCCGTATCTATTAACAGTGATAAGGAACCAAATCATGAAAAAAAAATTAAATAAAAGTGGAGAAAGGCCTGAGGATAGAAGGCTCAGAGAGTGCCCAGTGTCCTGCAGTCCTCTGTGGTATGCTCTATATAGAATCATGGAATTATTTAGGTTGGGAAAGCCCTCTCATATCATCAAGTCCAACCATCCCCAAGCACTGCCAAGGCCACCACTGACCCATGTCCCCAAGTGCCACATCCACATGGCTTTTAAATCCCTCCAGGGCTGGGATTCCACCATGTCCCTGGGCAGCTGTGCCAGGGCCTGACCACAATATAAAGGTACAAAGGAAGCAAATAAAATTCACAAGACCTACATTGGCACAAGAATTCCACAAGCCATTTACGGGCTCATTTGTCTGTATTATACAGAGATTTGACTGGATTCTCCCTTATTAGCCAAAGACAAAAGGTTTAATTGAAGAAAAAGGCTTTAATTATGTTTAGCATATGCAGTGAGTGCTGGCAATGCACTCTGGATTAAAACAAAGCCCCACATGAGCTGAGCTGACCCCGGGCAGGATCCCTGACTTCCAGCTGTGCTTAGCCGAGCCCGTTGTTGTCCCCAGCCCAGTGAGCACGTCCTGGCAGGTCTGAGTTCCACAGACCCACAGCTCTTTATTGTGCTTTAACTGCAGCCTCATAATCACATCTCTATTAGTGAGCTCAGGCCAGCCAGGACACGGGCTCAGAGCTTGGCCCAGGATTTTTAGTTAAGCCTCTGACACAGTTTTGGCCAGATGGGTCCGAGTTGGCACATGCCAGGTACCAAACTGAGGTTTGGATGTGGCCTCTTGTTTGGGAGTATGTAGTTGTATGTACTTAAACAGAACCAGGGCAGTTGCACCATCCCTGGAATCTTTCTTTTTGGGTGGGACTTGGAGCAACCTGGACTAGTGGAAGGTGGCCCTGTCCATGGCAGGGCAGTGGAATGGGGTGATCTTTAAGGTCCTTTCCAACCCAAACCATCCTGGGATTGAATCTGTGAACTTCAGACCACAGAGCAGTGCTTTACCCCTTATAGAAACCCTCCAGAAGAGCTTAGAGGCAGGTATATAAAACACATTAAAAGAAAAAATATTAAAAGTTAATACTTAATAAAAGTAGTTGCTACATGTATGGAAAAAATATTTCCCATCCAACACTTCTTTGTTCCTAAATACCTATTACACAGCCTTAACATGTTTTATTGCAGTGACTGGGATTTGTGGCTCAGGATCTGCACCAAAGGATGGAAAAGAAACACTGATGCTGTCAAATACCTGCCTAAAGGTGTAGAAATAGGTCAGCCAACCTGGAAACTTTTGGATTATCTCCAAACAAGAATTGGCAGGTCAAAGATAATGTGGCAATGTGGGTCTGGTCAAATTATTTGAGGCAGAAAGCGAGATATAGAACTGAACGGGGTGGGAGAGTGGCTTAACGCTGAGGATTTGGGGCAAATATCAAGGACTGAGCTGCTGGAGCGAGTCCAGAGGAGGCCACGGAGATGCTCCAAGGGCTGGAGCCCCTCTGCTCTGGAGCCAGGCTGGGAAAGCTGGGGGAGTTCACCTGGAGAAGGGGCGTTCACCTGGAGAAGATGCCCCTTCCAGTGCCTAAAGGGGCTCCAGGAGAGCTGGAGAGGGACTTGGGACAAGGCATGGTGGGACAGGACCCAGGGAATGGCTTCCCACTGCCAGAGGGCAGGGATAGTTGGGATATTGGGAAGGAATTGTTGGCTGTCAGGGTGGTGATGCCCTGGCACAGGTTTCCTAGAGAATCTGTGGCTGCCCCATCCCTGGAAGTGTCTAAGGCCAGAACAGAAACTGAAGTGCTGTGTTGGTTCACACCAAAGATGCAGTTGATCTAAGCACCTACTTCAGCAAAAGTCAACATGAGTTGAGTTGGAAAGGGCTTGGAGTGACCTGGGCTGGTGGGAGGTGTCCCTGCCCATGGCAGGAGATTGGAACTACATGGACTTTAAAAGATCTCTTCCAACCTGAACCATTCTGTGGTTCTGTGTTGTTTCTGCTTTAATTGACTTCTGCTCATGCCCTCCTCCTTTAGAAGAACACATTCCCCACACTTTAGGGAAGAGCTGTTAAGTTGATCCTCCCTCCCATTTGCCCCCTGCCCTCTGGCATATCAGGGCAGGCCAACCTTCACCTGCAGGAGCTGCTCCTAGTCATGAATTATATATTTCTGTGCCTGTTTGTCCTTTTGTGGAGCTGTATTGACTCCAATGCACTTGTGCCAGCATGAAATCGTTATCATGAAGCGAAGGATGTGGCCTCTGAAATGCTCTCAGATGGGTCACACCAGTAGCTCAGGGTTAAAGCTGATTCCAGGTGTCACCTTGGCCCTGGTACTGGGACAACTTCACCTCCCAGCATCGTGGCTTTCAGGCAGTGGTGGGGCAGTGAGTTTGTTTTCTTTCATTCTCACTCAAGAAAAGAGTTATTTTGGTCTCCTTGGTGATCAGTGAAATAAGCACTAAAAGAGGACTGTGCATTGTAGGTCACCTACCTGCTCTTCTGCTTTGCGGGTTTTAAAGTGCTGTTTCACATGGAGCTCCATAATTTTCCAGCCTTTCATATAAGATAGACTCGAGTTACCTGACAGGGCCATCACCTGGTGATCATTGTGTGCTGGGCCTGATCTAAGACCTGAAACTGGAATTGCTTTCACACTGACGCCCGAAATAAATAATCCAACCTACTGAGATATGAGCTCAAATCCACCTTGCCCTCCAAACTTCTGGGATCTGAAGTGTATTTTCAGCATCCTTGTATTACTCTCTGGCATTTTGAAGCTCTTCCCAGATGGATGTGTAAAACAGGAAACATTTTAATCTTATATTTCAGGCCTGGTTATTCAGTATTGTTATCTCTAACATTGCAGCAAAATGATGTAATGAGCATGTGCTGCCTCAAAGGAAGCTCAGAGGAGAGTTATATTCCAATGCAGAGACACTTCTGGAGAGAAAGGAAACCTCTCCTTTCCCAAGCCCCCTGCACACGTGTAGTCAGCTCTTTCTCTGCCCTCAAGGGGTTTCTATTCCTTTGCAGTATGGCAAGAGATATCTTCCTTCTGGAATTTAATTTCAGTTATGGCCCAGTGTGTGGCTTTTCAGAATTGCTCTGGTGTTTCTGCAGGGGATTGCTCAGCACTGGGTGTTGCTGCTGCTGGGGATGCTCACAAACATCTGTGGGGACTGACACAGGGAGAGCTGAACGTGCCTCCAGGGCAAGGATGGCTTAGAGGTCCTTCCCATCCTATTTTTATATTCACTTGCCTGTTTTTCTCTTTTTTTTGGATCTGTCTTTAGCACTGAGTGTCATTATCTGCCCTTAATCTTCTATTTTATTTTTTTAATGCCCCAATAATGAGCTTTTGTCATGTACATTGACTGCATCTTATTTCCCTCCCCTTTTTATCATAACATCATCTGCTTGGGATGTTTGGAGAAAAATGCAACAAGCTTTGATAAATCACCTTGTCAAGCTCCCCAGCAATTCAAGCTGTTGCTGAAGTTACAGATAAAACCCAGCAAGAGGCTTTGCAGGGAAGGAAGGTGGGGGAAGGAATTTGGTTCTTCAGAGCCTGCATTTCTCTGGTGTCTGTAATGAACCCATGGGTGGGATGGAACGTGGGGGATGTGTCAACCTTGCTGTTGTTCCCAATGAATCAAGAAGCTATTTTGAAGTTTCTCTGTCTCTCAGGAGCTGTTTCCATGTTGCAACATGGAATTTTTCATGCATTTCCAACTGCTCTGCCTTTCCAAGCTGCACCTGCAGTGCAGTAAAATATATTAAGCTTTGTACAGAGCACGTTTTCAGGTTGGATGGAGCTGGCTGAGAACTTTATGGAGCCCTTTGCAAAGGGTCTGAGGTTTTACAGCACCTGCAGAAAGTTGAGGGAAAAGACAGTTTTACAGGTGTTGTCTCCATATTTATTGTCAGGGATATTTGAAGGGAAAAAGCTTTTCCCTTCTCTCTTAAAGAGGCACAAGTGTTCCCAGGACATTAAAACCAGTTAGTCTAAATAACAGAAGTCTTAGGATTTCCCTTTATAGTCCCTTCAGCCAAAAAAAATTGAGTTCTGGCAGAGCTGGAGCATCTTCCTTTCGTAGCTGCTGCATCTGCTCACAAATAACGAGCAGCAGCATTCCTGGAGAGTGAAGGACTTTGCTTTCAGATGAAAGGGAAAGGACATAGAAAGTCCAAACACAAGGGTAGGACACAGCATGTGTTTCTTTTCTCTGAGAGCAGCCATCTTAAACTGAAATAATTCCCTGAATTGCAGCCACTTGTGGCAGAAGGGATGGGAAGCTGCCTGGATACGGGGCTGTACACAGAAATGAAAGGCAGAACAGATCCATGATTAGAGAGGAAAGAAAGAACTAAGTTTGAAAATAGTTTTGCTCCCTGTTCCCCCAGTGTAGCAATGCTGCAATAGTCCAACATTTTAGTGGGAAAAAATAGCACCCAGGAAAGAAACCATCCAGGAGGATTAAGATGCAAGTATTTATGATATCTCGAAATGGTCTGTGCATTGGGAGTGTAAAATCAAGGCTGGTGTAAATCATGGAATCTGAGTGGTTTGAGTTGGAAGGGACCTTAAAGATCATCTCAGTCCACCCCCTGCCATGAGCAGGGACACCTTNCACAAACATCTGTGGGGACTGACACAGGGAGAGCTGAACGTGCCTCCAGGGCAAGGATGGCTTAGAGGTCCTTCCCATCCTATTTTTATATTCACTTGCCTGTTTTTCTCTTTTTTTTGGATCTGTCTTTAGCACTGAGTGTCATTATCTGCCCTTAATCTTCTATTTTATTTTTTTAATGCCCCAATAATGAGCTTTTGTCATGTACATTGACTGCATCTTATTTCCCTCCCCTTTTTATCATAACATCATCTGCTTGGGATGTTTGGAGAAAAATGCAACAAGCTTTGATAAATCACCTTGTCAAGCTCCCCAGCAATTCAAGCTGTTGCTGAAGTTACAGATAAAACCCAGCAAGAGGCTTTGCAGGGAAGGAAGGTGGGGGAAGGAATTTGGTTCTTCAGAGCCTGCATTTCTCTGGTGTCTGTAATGAACCCATGGGTGGGATGGAACGTGGGGGATGTGTCAACCTTGCTGTTGTTCCCAATGAATCAAGAAGCTATTTTGAAGTTTCTCTGTCTCTCAGGAGCTGTTTCCATGTTGCAACATGGAATTTTTCATGCATTTCCAACTGCTCTGCCTTTCCAAGCTGCACCTGCAGTGCAGTAAAATATATTAAGCTTTGTACAGAGCACGTTTTCAGGTTGGATGGAGCTGGCTGAGAACTTTATGGAGCCCTTTGCAAAGGGTCTGAGGTTTTACAGCACCTGCAGAAAGTTGAGGGAAAAGACAGTTTTACAGGTGTTGTCTCCATATTTATTGTCAGGGATATTTGAAGGGAAAAAGCTTTTCCCTTCTCTCTTAAAGAGGCACAAGTGTTCCCAGGACATTAAAACCAGTTAGTCTAAATAACAGAAGTCTTAGGATTTCCCTTTATAGTCCCTTCAGCCAAAAAAAATTGAGTTCTGGCAGAGCTGGAGCATCTTCCTTTCGTAGCTGCTGCATCTGCTCACAAATAACGAGCAGCAGCATTCCTGGAGAGTGAAGGACTTTGCTTTCAGATGAAAGGGAAAGGACATAGAAAGTCCAAACACAAGGGTAGGACACAGCATGTGTTTCTTTTCTCTGAGAGCAGCCATCTTAAACTGAAATAATTCCCTGAATTGCAGCCACTTGTGGCAGAAGGGATGGGAAGCTGCCTGGATACGGGGCTGTACACAGAAATGAAAGGCAGAACAGATCCATGATTAGAGAGGAAAGAAAGAACTAAGTTTGAAAATAGTTTTGCTCCCTGTTCCCCCAGTGTAGCAATGCTGCAATAGTCCAACATTTTAGTGGGAAAAAATAGCACCCAGGAAAGAAACCATCCAGGAGGATTAAGATGCAAGTATTTATGATATCTCGAAATGGTCTGTGCATTGGGAGTGTAAAATCAAGGCTGGTGTAAATCATGGAATCTGAGTGGTTTGAGTTGGAAGGGACCTTAAAGATCATCTCAGTCCACCCCCTGCCATGAGCAGGGACACCTTCCACTAGCCCAGGTTGCTCCAAGCCCTGTCCAGCCTGGCCTTGGACACTTCCAGGGATACGTCAGCCACAGCTTCTCTGGGCGACCTGTGCCAGGGCCTCCCCACCCTCACAGGCAAGAATTCCTTCCCAATATCCCATCTAACCCTGCCCTCTGACTGTGTAAATTAGTTCATAAAGACTTATCCTTGTGCCATAAATTGTGCCCTGCAGCGTTTGCTGGTGGTAATGCCCCTTGGTCCATCCACACTGGTCCCTTTTGGGCACATCCTTGGCTGGCTCAGGCTGGCTCCATCCAGGGCAATTCCTGGCCCTGGTGAACCCACTAAGATAGGCCAGGAACCATTCCCAGTGTGTAATCTGCACATGGAAACCAATTCTGAGGGGCTGAGAGAGGTTAATAGATGGATGTGAGCTGTGTCATGACATTCCACCTCCAGGCACGGACAAGTCTCAGGTGCATTTTACAGGAATCGATGAGCACAAAGACATTTCCCTGAGAAAAGAGAATTTCTTGTAAACATCCTTTGCAGGAAAAAAATACCAGTAGATTCCCTTTACACCTGGTATTAGCAAGAATGTTTGGTTGGAGTTACAGACACATTTGAGCAGTCAAAGAGCAGAAATGCTTGTGAGGAAACACAATTACCCAGCCCAGCTTTGCACAGAAGCTCCTGTGGGGCCTCACTTGTGCGATGCCAGATGCAAAAATAGCCCTTTGTTCAACAGTTCAACACAGTTTGTTCAACAGACGGTGACAATTCCCTATCAGGTTCATTCAGCCGAGCTCATATATAAATTATGGGAATAGCCTGGGAATTCCCTGCCTGGGAGATAACCTCTGGTTATCTGTGCCACGTGCCTGGAGTGGAAGGCAGGGATGCGATGCACTTTTGGAATCTCCAACCAAACCTTGCTCTAAGGGGAATAAACAATCCGCTGCAACTCAGCTGTTCATGTGGGAGAAAAGTGTCATGGATCAGCATTACATGGGGGAAGAAATGTTTGGGTTTTTTTTCCTACTCTTTTTCCTGGTAAAAGATAAGAAAATACGTGTATACTGTGGTTTCATCTGGTTGAGTTTTGAAAGCACTGCAGAAAATACCTGTGGTGTGTTTTCCACCCTCCCAAGCGCCCAGAATGGACTTGCTCCATACTCTGGGATGCCAGATTGGATGTTCCTCAGGACAGAGAGCCATGAGTCCTCATTATCCCAACAAGAGCCATCACACTCTT
>VXBX01004944.1:284891-297555 GCA_013400415.1 Scytalopus superciliaris
TATATATATAAAATTATCTTGTATATAAACCCAGGGTTGTCATGGTGATTTGAAGCTCCCTGAAATGCTGTGGTGCAGTTAATCTTATGCACATATCTACATTTATTTGAAATCAACCATATGACAAGTCACCTCATATGTAATGGCATCCAACCCACCCCCTGGGGAGCAAAAAAAAATCTGCATGAGCTTGTGCAGCTGCCTTTTTAGGGGCGCTTTGAGCATCCTCCAGCTTTGGACCTCACCTGGCTGCCAGATCCTGTCAGCTCTTCCTCCAGCCCTGAGAACATTCCTCCTCATTTATAATTTACCAAATATAATTCTTAGCTTTTGGTTGGGGTTTGGGGCTCTCCTGGAGGAAGAGCCTGTGTGTAATTCTTAATGACACCTCAAAGTTCAGCATAAAGGGGGGAAGCTGCTGTTTCCTCCCCGTGGTCTGTTCCTTGAATATTCAATGAAGAGACAAGCAGAGGAGAGGTGAAAAAGCAGAGAGGGATTAATTTTGCCATCCCTGTAGGGACGCTCTGTAGGGAGCAGTTCAGCTCCTGTGGAAGTCAGTGGGATGGGATCAGGTCTTGAGAAGATACTGTGAAATGAAAAGGAGGTAGAATATTAATATTTCATTTTCAAAGAGTAAGTTTTGTGCCTTTCCTGAAGAGACCCTTCCTGTACCCATCATTATTCTCGTGGGTCCCTTCCAGCTCAGCATATTCTCTGATTAAGTGCAAAATAAGCAATTCTTTCTACTTCTGTATGGGAACTTTGTAGCTAAAGACAATATTTTATACATATATATACGTATGTGTGTGTGTATGTGTGTGTGTGTGTATAAATATGAAATATATATATATAAACATAATATTGCAAATACAAAGGAAATGTTACCATATAAAATGAAACTATTATTTCATCCTAAAATTATCCATACTGCAATACAGCTCTGTTTTGGGGGATTGCTGTTCCCCTTTCATGCAAAAACCCCCAGACATCATGGGTGCATTAAGGTTGCCATTCTGCAGTTGGTTTTTATTGTAACTTATTTTATTTAACTTGTTTTAACTAGACCAGGTTGCTCCAAGATGCAAGTTATAGATGGATTGATCTTCTGCTTCCCTCATGAAATCCTCCATCCACCTCCTGCCCATGTGGCTTTCCTTGTTGTGTTAATCTATCTATGAGTACTTTCCCCTTCAACTGGTGCTTTTTTAGTATTGCACATATTTTATTAGCAGAGGCACCAAACTCTCCATGTGTTTCAGCAATCGGAAGGACCATTTCCAACGGGTTATTGTGCAGTTTTAGTGTGTAGGGGGAGCAAGGGGGCGAAATCAGGGGGACTTCAGTGACCTCTATATATGTTGGTCTCATTTCAAATCCTGGTTTTGGGGGAGCACCAGGCAGGGTTTTTCTTCTTTCTGGGGTGGCCCAGAGCAGCAGTGACAAATGAGGACTTGAAACAGATTCTGTCCCTCTGTTAATAGGAGGGGAGAATTAGCAGCACTTCCCTTAATTATCTCCTCTGGAAAAAAAAGTTAGACTGGAAGCAAAAAGAGAAGTCTGCAGGATCAGGCCAATTTATGACAAGGGAAAAAAAAAAGCTAGAATCTTTATATTCAGGAAAAACTCTCCAACTGTGAGAGTGGTGAGGCCCTGGCACAGGTTGCCCAGAGAAACTGTGGCTGTCCCATCCCTGGAAGTGTCCAAGGCCAGGTTGGATGGGGCTTGGAGCAACCTGGGCTAGTGGGAGGTGTCCCTGCCCATGGCAGGAGATAGATCAAGGTGATCTTTGAAGTCCCTTCCAATCCAAACCCTGCTTTGCCAAGTTTCTACATGCAAGGACAAAGTAAAAAAGCAGCAGGAATCTGAAAAGCAGGTGGATGTGCCATAGTAGAAGGCAGCTGTTATCCTCCCCCGATCCAATTCCAAGGGTTCTTCCAGCCCAGCTTCCTCGTACAAGGGATTTTGCTGGGCACACTTCACTGAGAGTGTCAAATGTGAGTGCCATACATAAGATCTCATATATAGGATGACATGTAGGGTGGTCTCCAGTGGCATCTTGGTGTTCTGCTTTGCTGGTGATACCCAGGGAATGGGAAAGCTCCTTCACTGGGTTTGTAGGACCCAAAATCCATGGGCTCAGAAATGAGCAGTCAGTTTTAATAGAGGGTTTCCTGGGCTTTTCCATACCCATCCCAATTTACCCCTCTAAGCACAGCCTGGACATTTCAGCTGGAAAGAGTTTGGTGCAGGTGAATCCTCTGGGCAATGCCTTTAGGCCTGGGATCAGGATCCCAAGGGAAGGAGCCCCTCCTGCACCCTACAGCCCCCCTAAAGCTGTCTCTGGGTGGTTGGATGGGGAGTGTGGCCTCACACACGTTCCTGCAGGTGCTATTGCAGGGCTGATTCAGATCTTGAATATTCTTGGAGGCACATCTTCAGTCATAGTAATTTTCCTAAAAGAAAAAGGTCAGCCTAAATGAAATGGGAAGTCATTTTACCTCTCCCTGGGAGCCAAACAGCGCAGCAGTAAAAAGAAATTGCAGAACAATCACTAAAATATCGTGGAGAGGAGGGTTTAAAGGATGCAGTAACTTAAAAGAACTTCATTCTCTGTGTTGTCCCACTGGTGGAAGATCAGCTGAAGGTTGTAAGGATTTTTTTACATGTGTGTGATGCTGAGTTCACTGGTTTTGAGGGAAACCTGTAAATACCTTTCTTTTACAAACTCCCATTTTCAGTCCATTCCCTAACACTCAGGGGGATTCATGAGCACAAAGGGTCTGAAGCCTTCAGGAATGTCTGGTCTGCAACAGCAGCACTGGGAGAATTCAGAAGTGCCACCCAAATTCCTGCCCAGTGTCCAAGTGCATCTTTCAGAGAACCGACACGTGAAATGTTGAGGTGGTTTGGGTTGGGGAAAAGGTTCTTCATGAAGTAAAAGTTCTTCCCACAGAGGGTGATGGGCACTGAACAGGCTCCCCAGGGCAGTCGGCACAGCCCCAAGGCTGCCAGAGCTCCAGGAGGGTTTGGACAATGCTCTCAGACACAGGGTGGGATTGTTGGGGTGTCTGTGCAAGGTCAGGAGCTGGTCTGGATGATTCTTGTGGGTCCCTTCCAACTCAAAACATCCCATGATTTCATGATTCCATGGTAACAGTTTGCAGTCCTGGGATGAACAACAGCGAAAACCAAGTGGTATTTTAACATTTTGAGCTGCACTTTTTAGCTCTGGGAAGCCAAGGGAGTCAAAGGCAGAATGGAAATGTGAATCCTTCAACTTGTCCTCTCATCATTATGAGTCACTGTGGTTTCTAGCAGAGCCATCCCAAGCTTCTGTGGAATGTATGGATGTGTGAAAGGTTGCAGGAAAAGATTATTTAAGAAACAGTATGCAATGATCTGATAAAAGATGACAACATAATTAATATCCTCAAGGAGGCAGAGTTAAAGCTCTATGAGCCTTGCATTTCTCATTTCCTGACTTTTGAGTGCTTAACTGTGCATATTTAATGTTATATTAAAATAAAGGAGAGGCTCATGTTATGAGCAAATAGCCCCTTTCCTGCTACTTGAGGATGCCGAATGATTTCACGGAAGATGCACTGTTTTGATGGGATCTGCGTGATGTGAATTGAAGCGACATCAGCTGCGACCCACGTTTATAACTCCAATTTATAATATATTAGTAAATTTGGCCCTGCATTATTCTACCCCTTGTCACAATCTGTGCTGCTTTTTGACAGGCAGAAGCAAAATATGAAATCGTGGAATCAGAGTGGTTTGGGTTGGAAGGGACTTTAAAGATCATCTCAGTCCAAGCTCCTGCCATGGGCAGGGACACCTCCCACTAGCCCAGGTTGCTCCAAACCCCATCCAACCTGGCCTTGGACACTTCCAGGGATGGTACAGCCACAGCTTCTCTGGGAAACCTGTGCCAGGGCCTCACCACATCCTGTTCCACAGAGCAACTGGTTGGGACTGGGAACAAAAACATGGTCTGGGAAGTGACCTAGAAAGTGTTAATAACTTGCTGCAGGGGATGTTGGAGCTCAGTTATTGCAAGACTGGTCTGAAATGAGGTAAAGCCTTGTTAGAGACAGATTTCCAAACATAAGGGTAGGTAGTGGCTTTCTAGGAAGCAGAGGGGGCTTAGTGGGGATTATTCCTAGAGATGTCACTGACACACACATGGGAAATGTTTCCTCTTCAAACTTCTTGAGAGAAAAATCTGAATTCATGACAGGAATCCCAGGTGGAATGTCACCTCCCTGCTCTTTAATGTGCCTCTCTGGCTGTGCTGCCATCTTCCAGCTCCAACACTTCTGGGGGAAAAGTCACAAATCTCCACGGCTTTGTAGATGGAAGATCGGCATTAAATAATCTGAAATGAGTGAGCAGCATCTGGTGGAGGTGAAGGACCAAGGTGGTGCTGTGAGTGATGGCAAGACAGTCCACACCCTGTGCTTGCCATCAGACTTGGATGCCATGAAGCTGTGTCAGGGGAGGATTAGGCTGGATCTCAGGAAAAGGTCCTTCCCTCAGAGGGTGGTGGGCACTGTACAGGCTCCCCAGGGCAGTGGGCACAGCCCCAAGGCTGTCAGAGCTCCAGGAGTGTTTGGACAATGCTCTGAGGGACAAGGTGGGATTGTTGGGGTGTCTGTGCAGGTCTGGATGATCCTTCCAGCTCAGGATATTCTATGAACCCTGATGGCAGCTCCGTTCCCTTTGGAATTGGTAAATCAGACTCTCACCCCTGTTCTCTCAGAGCTTTTTCCTCACATCCAGACCTTCCGTGTGTTCCAAACACCAGTGAAGGTGTTGTCAAAGTTACCCAGAAGTGGCTGTAGGCAAAATAAAATCAGATGACTTTCTGGGGAACTTTAGGAGATAAAAGGCTACTGCATTTATTGGTTTGAAATCTGCAGAAAATCACATACCTGGTAAAACATATTTACATCTGTCTCCCAAGAGCACTCCCCGTAATAAATGTTCTTATCAGATCAATAAAACATCTGGATAGGTGTGGAGAGGAGACTGGAATGGGCACAAATGGGTTTTAATGGACATTTCAGGAATTTTCACAGTTCCTGGCACTACCTGTGCAAACCTGGAATAATTGTGTCTGTAGATGGAGATCCCAAACGAGTCTGTTCTGCGGGCAGGGATTTGCCCATGTCCTTCTGCCACCCTGAGGCCAAGTTTCTTTCACTCAGTCTGGTGTTCTGGAAGGCTGGAAACTGCAGAAAACTGCATGAAAACACAGGCCTAGGTGTGGTCTCTGACCAAAGGACCACCCAGCCCCCTGCTCTGATGGCATCCATCTAGATCCCTGATGTCCATCGCTGGATCCTCATCTTGTGTCCATCACTGTCACTCCTTGGTGGCCATGGCTGCTTTTTTGGCATTTTGGTAACTGTTTTGGAGGATGTGGACTTTGTTACAACTTTTCTGGAGTTCTGGTCCATGTGGCAGGAGGAAAGGTGTGTCTTTCCCTCAGCCTAAACATGATGAGGTGTGGAAAAGCACATGTCAGTCTCCTTTGGTGTGATCAGAGAAAATCAGGCGGTTGGCAGGTTTGGAGATAAGGTGACTGGAGCAGGAAGTGAGATCTTCAGGTTAGGAAGAGAGCCTGAGTGTCCAGGCTGCCAATCCTTCTTCTCCAAAGATATTAGGAGGAAAAGGGCAGACCTCAGGTGCTGGAAGATCTGGATGTCATTCTTTATTTTCTTTATATTCATTTATCGTCATTCTTTCTTCATTTAACTCCCATCTCCTACTCCTTCAGCACGTGCATCACAAAATGTTCTCCTGCTACACCCTGGAGAGGAAGAGCAGCTCTGGGAAATGTATCACCTGCTTTCTGGCAGAGAAGTGTTCTTCTCTCAGAGGTTTGGGGCAGACTTATGGAGTGAGGGACCCTTCTCTGTGGATCCCATTGACCCCAGCACTCTTCAGGGACAGGCTTTGATGATTCACCTGGTTGACTAGGTTGGGATGGACAGGTCTTGCTCAGGTCAGGTTCCCACTCTGCCTGAGTGCTCACTAGCAAATCCCAGCCTTTGAGGGTCTTGCTGCATGTTCTGGGACATGCACAGTCCAGGACTTCTGCTACAGATCATAATTGGAGGACATGAATCCTGGTGCCACTTCTCAGCAGGATTTAGAAGACCTCATGGTGGCTCTTGACATGTAACAAGGAGAGATTTGGATGCCATAGGGAAGCTTGGCCAGACTGGAGGAAGAACATCCTGAACCCTACTTGG
This sequence comes from Scytalopus superciliaris, assembly GCA_013400415.1. Classification (NCBI taxonomy): domain Eukaryota; kingdom Metazoa; phylum Chordata; class Aves; order Passeriformes; family Rhinocryptidae; genus Scytalopus; species Scytalopus superciliaris. The sequence continues at coordinate 291,155 of VXBX01004944.1, forward strand.
ATATGGCTGTGGAGAAAGGAAAGCTTCAGGTTTACTTTGCTGCCACAACCCTTTTGGCTGTGGTTGGTTGAGAGACTGCACTATTAGAATGTGTAAATATTATAATGTGTAAAAAACCACAGCAGTGAGAATCAAGTAAAACACCCAATGTCAGCAACACTGACATACAGTAAGAAGAAAATAATAGCTTCTTTTATAAAGCCAAAAGTATTTTCTGATCACTGGCACTATCATGGATATTGTTTTCTGCTGTATTTGTTTAGGTTGGATGTTAGAAAAAGGTCCTTCCCCCAGAGGGTGGTGGGCACTGAACAGGCTCCCCAGGGCAGTGGGCACGGCCCCAAGGCTGCCAGAGCTCCAGGAGTGTTTGGACAATGCTCTGAGGGACAGGGTGGGATTGTTGGGGTGCCTGTGCAGGGTCAGGAGCTGGACTGGATGATCCCTGTGGGTCCCTTCCAACTCAGCATATTCTGTGATTCTGTGGCTTCTCCTCCTGACAGAGACGGAGCAGCAGCAGCTGCAAACAGATTGTCAGGTACTGAAATGATACGGCCAAAAAGCTGCCACGTGATGTAAACTTTGGAGAAGAAATCCCAATGAGCCTGTGAGTCAGGACCCTCCACGCTCTCACTGCCTGTGCCAGCAGCTTGCTATGTAGGACACCAGGGCTTCCTTTCCCTTCACACCTAGTTCTCACAAAAAAAAAAAAAAACTCCCCTGACATCAAAGACCGCATGTCTGAGCTGCAGGGGGAGGAGGAGGAGGAACAGACACTCCAGGTGCAGTCGCCCATCGCAGACAAGGAACTCGCATGACCGTCTGTGGATGGAAGAGGCAACTCGGACTTCTCTCTTCTGCTGCCCCCTCCTACCCTTCCCCTTCACCAACATTCATGTGCTGAGCCACTGCAGAGAGCTAAACTGGCAGAAAATGTTATATGCTTACCTGGTTTAGTTTTCCACTGATACAATTAAGTAATCCAGGAGGTACCAAGAGCACCAGCACCTACCTGAGGAGATTGGGAGTATGTGAACAAGAGTGATGGGACCTTAAAGATCATCTCATTTCAACCCCTTGCCATGGACAAGGATGCCACTCACTGTCCCAGGTCGCTCCATGCCCTATCCAACCTGGCCTTGAGCAATTCCAGGGATGGAGCAGCCACAGCTTCTCTGGGCAACCTGTGCCAGGGCATCACCACCCTCCCAGCCAGCAATTCCTTCCCAATATCCCATCTATCCCTATACTCTGGCAGTGGGAAGCTATTCCCCATTGTTCTGTGCCGCCATCCCTTTGTCCCAAGTCCCTCTCCAGCTCTCCTGGAGCCCCTTTAGACACTGGAAGGGGCTCTCAGGTCTTCCTGGATCCTTCTCTTCTCCAGGTGAACCCCCCCAGCTCTCCCAGCCTGGCTCCAGAGCAGAGGGGCTCCAGCCCTCGCAGCATCTCTGTGGCCTCCTCTGGACTCACTCCAGCAGGTCCAAGTCTTTCTTGTGCTGTTGGAACCCAGAGCTGGAGGCAGCTCTGTAGGTGGGGTCTCATGAAGGTAGAGCAGAGGGGGACAATTCCCTACCTCATCCTACTTCCTGCTCCCCTCGTGATGCACCCAAGAACACCGTTGACTTTCTGGACTGTGAGTTCACACTGTTGTCTCATGGCCAGCTTTTCATCCATGAGAATCCTCAAGTCCTCCACAGGGCTGCTCTCAAGGTGTTCCTCTCCCACTCTGTGCTTGTGTCTGGGATTGTCCTGACCCAGGTGCAGCACCTTTGTGCTTGAACTTGTTGAACCTAGTTCAACAAGTGGTTGCAGGGTCAAACCTTATGGATTTTATTTCCTAATGGAATCCGATAGAAATTTCCCTCTAAACCATGAAGTTCATTATTTGTCACTCTGATATCAGTGGCAGCTTCAAGTGAGTGAGGTCTAAGTCTGAATTCAAGATCTGGCCCTTAATTCTTTGTTTGTAAGAGCACACACAGAGTCCAGTGCTGTAACATCACTCCTTGTACATGCAAAATGCCCTTTTTTTAACCACAGGCATTCAGAAACACCTTATGAATTCACAGAGCTGAAGTGCTGATATTTTAACATATCATGAATCAAGGAATCATTAGGATGTTGAAGATGGTCCATGTGTGGACTTACTAGTGGCTAAATAAGACAGGCTGAGGCTGCCACAATGAATTTGCTGGTGGCACAAGGAAAAGAGCAGAGCATCCTTGAAGTCATTCCAGGTGAGTGGCCCAATGTGCTGTTACAAATGTCCTTCTATTAAGACATTTTCCATCACATTCTCTCTTATAAATCTGGATGTTTTATTGATGCAGAGCTAAATCAAGTCTCTGCCATCACTACATTTTCTTCCTCCACCCCCAGCTGGCATTTCATGCAGCACATATTGCAGTTTTCTTTTTGAGCAGAAGCCTTTTCATCTACTGGAAAGCAGAAAAATGCCATAGGTGACATAGCTTAGCAGTATTAAGCACATTAAATCTGTCTGAACTGCTGCAGATGGGGAAAAATATAAGTCCTGGATGCATGTGAGAGCTACAGGAAAACTGTATAAAATTTCCCTTTGAGAAATGAGAACTGCATTTTCCATGCTCTTAAGTTTAAAGAGAAGAGAAGAGAAACTTGGATCCAGAAAGGATTCCTTAGGTCAGCTAATCTGGTTCCTTGTTTTTCTGGGCACCATCTCACTGAATTGAATTGAGCCCCATTTAACATCTAGTGAGATTTTTCTCTCAGTTATTCCCATTGAGGGAATAACTTCATTTATCTGAGAGTAAAAGATTTTGATTTTAATGTATTTTATGCAGTTTACAGCCTGCATTTCTTCATGGCCAGTTTAGCCACATATGTGGTTCAGATTGTCTCACAAACCCTATCCACATCTGCTGGTTGTTCATTGGCCTTGGACAGAGCACAGAAATGCTTTGGAGGACCAGGATAACATGGAATGGCAATTCTGCTTTGCCAGATGGTGCCATTTTTTAGAAGGAAACTGTCAGTCACTGCCTGTTGGACTAATTCCTTATGCCAACCGTTACAACAAAGCTGATGATAGATGATTTGGGAGGTTGGAACCATGGAGGATTAAAGGTTTACTTAAACTGGAGCTTGAGTGAGCTTTTCACCTGTGTTGCCACCTTGACCAATGTGTCCGTGTGTCCAGATCCATGGTGGGTGCTGGATGTTGATAGCCAGGGAAAGAGAAAGGCTGAAGATTCCCTGACACAGCACAAATATGTGAATTGTCCTGGACTGAAGCAGAATCATGGAATCATTAAAGTTGGAAGGGATCTGTGAGATCATCAAGTCATAATGTTCTGATGTCAGAGAGCAGGGAGAGGGTCAGTGTCAGAAGGCTGTGGATGTGAAATCCTTGAATAGGTCCCTCTGGCTTGCCAAAAGAGCTTATTTTGGCGGTCAGTTTGATCCCAAAATCTTGGCAAGTCATCATCCTGCCACTCTGAGGTTGGCTGATGCAGGTCCTGGTTCAGTAGCACAGCAGGTCGTAAGACTCACAGATACCATGGAGGTAGAAACCACATAATTCTGAAGGGCTCAGCTGCAAATATCATGGAATGGCAGAAGATGGATGTAAATACCAGAGCCAAAGCATCATCAAAATGAAAAATGACTGAAGGCTGCCTACCTAAACTCATGTCATCAGCAGAGAAATTGGTGGAATAAAGTTTTAAGCTGCTTGGTAATGTAGAGGTGGAAAAAAAAGCAGAGACAACAGTGTTAATTAATATGGAACAGATTAAAAGATGCCCCAAATAGCCTCGGAAATTGTGCTGTGTAGAATTTCTGTGATGGGAATAAACCATGGGGGAAATGCTCTAGACAGTCCCACTAACAGGCTGCTCTGGTCATGGAAGGAAATTATTAACTTCTCTCTCTCTCTCTCCAAGAGATTCCCTGAATGATTTTGTCCCTCGACTGCACTTTCTTATTAACAGGGGCATCACATCGGTGGGGGGAAGCTTGAAGGGCAAAGCTTGGCTTCATCCGTGCTGTTAACTGCTGTACATACTAATAACTACTATATATACTAATAGCTACTATATATCCTATTACTTTACTTTTGGAAACAGGTTGGCCACTTCCAAACTGCCTTTGGGAATGATCCCTGGCCCACAGTCTTTGAAATGTGCTGGGAAAGCCTGAGAAGGGGTTATTGGGCAAAAAGCATTGCATGGGCTGGGAAGCCTGAGAAGGGGTTATTGGGCTAAAAGCATTCCATGAGTTGCTGTAAAAGCTTAGCAGTTCTGATGGTTGAATTCCTCTGCCCGTGCCCATAATTAAGGTTGGAAAATCCCTCCAAGATCACAGAGTCCAACTGTTCCCCAGCACTGCCAAGGCCACCACTAACCCATGTCCCCAAGTGCCACATCCACATGGCTTTTAAACCACTCCGGGGTGGGGACTCCACCCCTGCCCTGGGCAGCTGTGCCTTCTTAGCTTTTTTTTTTTAATGGCTGCTTTTTGTGATTTGAAATTTGATTTGAAATCTTCCATTTTCCTCTGTTTCTGAACTGTTGAAGATCAATTGGTTGTTTTTCTATGGGTTTCAAATCCTGCTCCTATTGAGCTCAGAGCTGTTGGCACTTACAAGTGGCTGGAACTTGCAGGAGATGGGTGAGGGACTGGAAAAAGGGTGGTTTGGTGCCTGTTTTAATGGGAAAGGAGGTCCTGACATTGTCAGAGCCACTGGAATTCCTAGAAATACACTGGCACAAATAAACAAAGTCCTTAAAGCACCCAGAAGATAACAAAGACCTAAGTACAGTGAACAGGGACTTTTCAAGAGCAAGTGGCATCAAACAAATCTAATTTGCTCCTGTGTGAGGATAAAAAGCCTTCTGGGTGGAAGAGAAGTAGTTGGTGTCATATTTTTTTGTGCAAGAAAGCTCCTGACATTGCCCCTTGTGACATTCTTGTAAGTGAACTAAGGCAAAGAGGTCTACATGGAACGCTGCAAGTTCTGTAGGAAATTTGCTGGGTATCTGTACACAGAGAAGTTACCAACAGATTTGATATTTAATCTGTGTCAGTGTAGAAAGATGCATTGAATGGAACTCACAGGGCTCTGCTTTAGGTGACAGAATGTAAATGAATGTATTTGGAGTGGAAAACAGCAAGGTTGGGTGACATCAGAAAAGATGGGGAAAATATCCATCAGGAAAGCTGGAAATGTAGCTGATCCTGTTTTGGGACAGTTTGATGATTGAGAGAGCTGTGTTGTTCAGCCTGGAGAAGAGAAGACTCCAACTTAGAGCTTCTTCCAGTGCCTAAACGGGCTTCAAGAGAGCTGGAGGGGGATTTGGACAAGGGCCTGGCATCACAGGCCCCAGTGGGAATGACTTCCCACTGCCAGAGGGCAGGATTAGGTGGGATATTGGGAAGGAATTCTTGGCTGTGAGAGTGGTGACGGGCTGGGATGAAATTCCCAGAGAAGCTGTGGCTGCCCCATCCCTGGAAGTGTCCAAAGCCGGGTTGGACAGGGCTTGGAGCAACCTGGGATAATGGAAGGTGTCTCTGCCCATGGCAGGTTGCTGGAATAGGAGCATCTTCCAACCCAAACAATTCTATACATTCCATATGTTTCTGTTAGCATAGGATTGCTGAATACTTCAAAATTCAGGATCTGCCTCTTTGAACTGAGCTTAAACATCCCAGCAGCCAAGGCCATCATGTTTGTCACCTGCAATAAAGTGGAAATCTTTAATTTAATGTGTCTTTTCCTCTGTAACTGGACTGTACTGAGTGCAGGACACAGTTTCCACATGTAATAGAATTAATTCCTTTGGAAAAGACTGGTGAAATGAGTCTTAATTTCCATGGTCAGGGAGTTAGAACTCGATGATCTCTAAGATCCCTTCCCACTCAAACCATTCTATGTTTCTGTGATTCTAATGCCAGCATCTCTTCTTTGTGAATGAGTCTCAACCTACGTAATCCATTTATTCTATGTTTGCTGAAATTCCTTCAAGAGAATCGTAATTATGGAAACTTGATTATCTCCTTGCTAGAAATCAATCCCAGATCCAAGTGAAATTTCTGATTTTCTTATTTTCTCCTGTTTTATTGTGCAGAAGGAGGTAAATCTGTTTCCATCCTGCACACGCACACAGAGACCCAACACACCCCTTGGTATGATGTGTCTTCTTGGCAACTTGTGGGAGTTTAGCTGGCACTGGGAGGGACCTGCAGGAGTCAAGTGCAGCCTTAATGGGAGTTCCCAGTGGCTTAGAGGGAAGCTCATTACTGACCCGGCCTTGGCGTCTTCTTCATTTACAGTAACACTTTAAATATTTAATCGGTCTCTCCTTCTTTCCTGTCATGGACCATTTTCCCTCAATTGATTCCCTTCTTTCTTTTTTTTTTTTTTT
>VXBX01004944.1:297586-344430 GCA_013400415.1 Scytalopus superciliaris
TTTTTTGGGGGGGGGGCTGGGGTGTGGGGGTGGGCAGGGATGGTTGGAATGCATTTATGTTAGTGGAATTCCATAAATTATCCTCATTAAGAGGCCAGATAACAAGAGGCCAGTGTGGGATTAAGTCTAAGCTTCGCGTTGTATTTTTGCCTCGGGTTCTCAAAGCACTTCAGAGGCACTAAAAGATGAAGGTGGAGAGCAAAGCTCTGCTGAAAGTTTAAAAAAAAACTTGTTAAAGTTCCTGGGACTGCTGCTCAGGAGTTGTCAGTGCAGAAGTGACAGGATTATCCATTCTGGAGAGGGCTGGGATGCATCCTCACTAGGAAAGGGATGTGGAAGGCTGGAATGAGAATCTCAGAATCACAGAATGGTTTGGGTTGGAAGAGATCTTAAAGATCATCTCATTCCACCCCTTGCCATGGGCAGGGACACCTTCCACTAGACCAGGGTGCTCCAAGCCCCGTCCAACCTGACAACACTTCCAGGAATGGGGTATTCACAATGTCTTTGGGCAATCTGTGCCAGGGCCTCACCACTTTTTCCAGCAAAAAGGTTTATGGTCATCTTGGTTCCATCTACTGGGACTCCTCCCCAGGTCAGGCAATGCCAAGGGACAAGGTCAAGCAGTGCCCTCATCTCACACACTTCAGCTGTGAAACATCATCTTGTGTAAGTACAGATGTTGCAACATCTGTTTCACAAGCAAGGAAATAGAAGGACAGAAGGGGAAGGGACTTGCCCCAGCCTCTCATCTGCAGCCTCATAAATCTTGTGTTGGCTTTGTGGGATCACAAATAAATTTTTACCTCAAAGGATTTGGCAGCATATTTTTTTGTTTATATTTTTAATAAGGTCTATAGCCTTGTTCTGTAATACCATGGAGTTGGAATTAGGCAGGATGTGGATGTCACGACAGTCATAGCAGGGACATTAACTTTGTGTGGCTCCTGAAGGCACCTGAGGGAATCATAAAAACAGTATCACACCTCTGGGGCTGTACAGTTCTCCTGGAGCACAGTCTGGCCTTGTTCTTGATGAACATGAGATCACTTCATAAACCCTGTAAAGAAAGAGCTGTGGGGTATTTGCCTTTCACCAAACCAGGCTCAGGGATGAGAATAAAAACCTTCAATAGCTGGGGGTAAACACTTTTAATGGGTAAGAAAAGGGGACTTTTAGCAAATGTGCTTTAAAATAGAAACACAGAATGGCTTGGGTTGGAAGGGACCTTGAAGACCATCTAGTTCCAACCTCCTGCCATGGTTCCACTAGACCAGGTTGCTCAAAGACACATCCAACCTGGAGAGGACAACAGAAACATTCTGAGCTGTTTCAGCTCCTGATGAATGTGGAAATCACCTTGAAATGTGTCATAACCATTAAATCCCTTGGACAATTCTGCACTTGTTATTGGTTTGGATTTTATCCATCAGCCAAGAAATGTTCAGATGTGCATTCAAAGTATTCCCACATCATCTGGTTTTGCACTGTCAATCTTAAATCTAATGTCCTCAGGGAGCTGAAACAACAAATTAGAAGTAAACACCCCCCAAACCTGACCTGCTCAGTGGGAACTCAGCATGAAGTGCTACCCCACAAGTGTTTTCCTTCAAATCACACTGGGACAGCACAGAAGGAGGAGAAAGCTGGGTTCATGCTCAGTGGAAAGAGGGTATTTTCATGCAAAAGAATATTTGTTTTCATCACAATACTTTGTAATACTATCCATTATTGCACAGCTAAAATGCTCAGCCTCTGAACTCGGAAACTCGGATAGGATACAAGGCCCAGGCTCTGCCCAACTCCATTTATGTCATTACTGTTTAAGGATTTGAGTAATGGGCTCTGAATACCCAAATACAGCAAATGCTGCTGTTGTCATTATTGATGGTTGTGTCCTTGATACAAGAGCTGCATCTCAAGGAGAGGATCATGTGATGGTCCACTGCTGACTTTCTTGGCACCCTTCATTTCAGTTTTGTTTGGTAAGTGGGGGAGTCTTTCAATAAAGATGCAACATTTCAATTACTCCTCTCTTTTCTTTCCTGGAAGCTGTCAGGGGATGAGAGCTGTGATTGTAATTGAAAATACCCCTGCAAAGCCTCCAAATTATTATAACTGAAATTAAAAATCTTACTCTTGAACTACTGCTAGGTTTCACCTTGAAAAATCACGCCTGACTTTCAAAGAGCAGACATTCATGGCTAATAATAATAAGAATTTGATAATTTAGGAGATGTTGACCGTGGCCACAAAGAAATCTCAATCTTCTAATTGCAAATTTGATTTGCTCTGACCTGGAATGACTGTGAGAGACTTTGGCACCTCAGCCCTGCTGATGGAACTGGATGCTCCCCGTTTTAGGGCTGTCTGACAGTTCCTCTCAGAAGTCTTTCCCTCACTTGATTGATACTTCAGCAAACATTCATTTGGGGGGTGAAATTTTCCGTGCCAGTTTTCTGCCTCCTCAGACTGATATTTTTAAAGTTCCAGCCAAAATTGTTCAGAGCAGGAAGCTGGAGAAAAACATGTTTTCAATACTAAAATATTTCTCCCAGCCTGTCTACGAGGAGCCCTGATCCCTCCCTGCTGCAGAGCCGGGATCTCAATTTCAGGAAGGAGGCGTCTTTTTGCGCATATCCTGCTTTTTTTTTTTTTTAATCTCCCTGTGGAAATTTCCCTAGCTTTTCTTAATTTATAGACATTAAAAAAAAAACAACAAAACCCCTAACCGAAAAAACAACACACATTTGGGAGAGATGTCACAGCATTTAAAAGCCGGAGCCTTCAAGAGATGCTGCAGGGTTTGTGTCGTGCTGCTCTGACTTTGCCTGGCCTGGGGCTGCAGCCTGTTTTCCAATGAAACCCAAGGGACAGGGATGTTCCTTCCCATCCCAGCTGATGTTTGCTCTTTAAAAATTTGGGAGTTGGGTTCCCCTGGGCTTTTAAAGCAATTACACCCAGTGAGATGAGGAGGAACAAGCTGCTCTGCTGGAAGGCAGAAATGAAAGCAATCAGATTTTAAGGGGGCAAAGAAAGAAGATTGGGACAGAGAGCGAGGAACAAGAGAGCTCATGGGGGTAGAAATGTTTTAGGGCTGCTCAGACACATCAGAGGGGGAGATGGAGCCAGGAGCCTGGTGGGATGTACCTGGATCTGCAGCCACAGCACTGGGAGGGGGGTTGGCAGAGGAGGAGTCTCCAGGGGAGTCAGACCCACCTGGTGATGAGAGAGAGAGGCACAGCCCCAAAATAACTCCCATTGCTTGGCCCAAGTACTCTTTGTCACATCAGAAGCCAGTAGGGTGACTATTTAAAGGCTGACCTGTGAGCTATCATAGAATCACCATATCCCAGAATAGTTTGAGTTGGAAGGGACCTTAAAGATCATCTCATTCCAAGCTCCTGACACGGGCAGGGACACTTTGCAGTAAATACACCTGACAATAAATACACCTCACAATAAATGCAGCTGCAGCCCTTCTCCTGTTCCCTGCATCTCATTTTTAACATCCTACACACAGCACAGGATCCTGCAGCTCCTGATTTCCCGGTGAACACACAGCTAAAAGTACAACAGCCGTGTTCAACTCCCCAGAACAAAGTGCTTGCCGGTGGATTTTTTCATCCCAGCAAGCCCAGGGAACATCCACTTCTGCAGCGTCAGGTATTAGGAGGGAACAAGACACACACACTTTGAGAGAAGAGAAAGAGGGGAAATCAAGCTGCTTTCATGTGTTCTTTGTAATTATTTTCCCCCTGTTGTTCAGAATTCAAGTTTAAAAAAAATAAAAAGAGAAAAAAAAAAAAACAACAAGAAAGGAAAAGAGGGCTCTAACATTTACTGGCAGTAATCATTGCACCATCTGCTCCGGGAGCTGCTTCCAGAACACACGTTCTCAGCTGCTGAGCAGTCAGCTCTGTGCTCCCTTCCTCTCGGAGACAGGGATGCCAGCAGTTCCTAAACTGTAACAGCATGAACAAGCCTTTTCCTTTCTTTTCCCCCCCCCTCCTTTTTTTCCCTTTCAGTTGCTGGAATTTTTTTTTTTTTTTTAAGGCAGGGGAGTTTGGACTTTTCACCAGGTTCTTTCAAATACTGAGCTCTCCCCGACTTGGGGGTTCCTCGTGTGAGTGTGAGCGAGTGGTAAAAGTGTGAAGAATATTAATATTTTAATATTTTGGGGTGCCCCAAAGGGGTTTGCTTTGTAGTGGAGCTTTGCTGGCACCTGGGCTGCTCCCAAGGATGGATTAATCCCATGTTTCTTTAGCTTTTCCTGGGGGAAAGCTTTCCTAGTGCGATATCCTCATGCCTGGGCATGGACACCTTGGATTTCTGCTCTCCTGATCCGTAACACCAACTTCTTCCCCTTCTCTTCCACATGCTAAGTCAGCACTGAGCTGTTCAACATCCCTGTGTGCCCTCCAACAGCCAAAATCCCTCAGTGAATCACAGGATATAAACCAGGAGGAGGTTCCTTTGGCTGACAGGAGCTGGGACAGCCAGAGCTGCCCTCCCCATGTGCTCCTGCCTCACTGCCCTTTGGCTACTGGGGAGCAGGAGCACTTAAAGCAATATATGACTAATTTAGAGGGCAGAGGGTGACCTTAATTAGCTCATCCTGTCCTTGGATGTTTCTGTGTCACTGACTCCCCAGTCTATGGCTCTGGTGTTTTCCTTTGTTTCTCTCAGCAATAATAACCCGCCATCTCTGTTTGTACATTTAAATTCGCAAGGAAAAAACATCCATCAGTGAAAGCCCCTCTTCAATCCTCCCACTGCAGAGCCAAAGCTTTCCAAAGAAATGAGGCAGAGTGAATGCAGAGCCCATTAGGCCTGTCCCAGGAGGCAGGATCTATATGCTCACAGATGTACTTACAGATAGAAATCTGCATTGGGAAAAAAAATTTCCTGCTTGACCAGCGGTATTTGTGCTAAACCACACGATCTGAAGTGCAGCTTTGCAGGGAGAAGTGACTCTGTGGGATGGCTTTGTGTGATTTCATGTGTGCTTCATTGCACCAAGAGCAGATTTACTCCTTTGCAAGCAGGAGAAATGGGATTTCTCTGTCAGCCTTGCACGCTTCTCTCATTTCCTACAGCCCAGCCTGGATCTGGATGGGTGTTTTTTTTGGTCAGCATTCGATCCAGCTGAACTGTAATGCAGATCACAGAGGTTGGAGCCTCAAAACCACTTTGGGAATATCCCTTGTTTCTCAAGGCAGTGCCTGTGTGAATGAGCCTCTGTATTTTCACAGGCTGTGACGTTTGGAGCAGTTCTTTGCTGCCATTTAAGAAAAATGTCAATCTCTGGGGTCAAATGAGTCGGAAATGCTATTTATAAAAAGGTTAGAGGAGCCAAATATTTATTGTCCTCACAGCACAGGGTGATGACACTGGGCAAATCAGAAGGGGTTGGGAAGACAAGAAATGGAGGATAAAGAAATGAGGAAACAGGTAAAAGAGGAAAAGAGATAAATGGGAAGATGTTGGTACCTGGAAGGGCTCCCAGATTTTGGTGCCTATTGCAAATTCTCCCTGTGGAAAGGAAGCCCATCCATTGACCCGGTGTTGCTCGTGGGCACAGAAGCACCTCATAGTACTGTTGTACCTTCCCAGATGATTCCTAGATGTAGGACTGTGTGGCAAAGGGGAATAGGAATATCCCCTGCAGGATGACTGATCTTTAGGACCAAAAGCCTTGTCATAGCCTGGGGTGGGCAGGTGCTGCTGTTTCCATGAGGTGAATGGCCATGCAGGACAAGCTCAGCCCTGGGTCACAAAGCTTTGCTTGCTGAGGAGAATTAGGAACAGTCCATGCTTGAGAGGTTGGGAAAGAACAAGCTGAATGACGTTATTCCTTCAATGGGAGCACAGATGCCATAAGTGTGGATTAAAGGCAGCAGATTTGAGACCATCCGTGGTGTCAGGCGTGGTGGGAGAGGCCACGCTGACTTGTGATCTTGGACATATCACTTGGATGAGTATGGGAAATCCTTTAATGTGTTTCTTCCTGCCCACTTCAAGTTCTCTTGATGGTGGGACCCCCGTTGCTTCCCCTGAAGAAATGACAGCCTGGCAGGGCTGGCATCTGCTGGTGCCCATGGCCTTGATCACAGCGAGGTCTTGGACCGAGCCCCCTCCTTTCCTTCTGTAAATCCCTCAAAGGGCCAACTCAGAGATGGACTTGAAGGGGCAGCAAAAGGGAAGCAGTTGTTCTCCAAAGGAAGGAGCAGAGGGCTGCTGGGAATGCTGTGATTCCTCGGAGCGACATGTCCTGGTGCAGCCCTGCCGTGCCAAGAGCGGCACCGAGCCACGCGCGGCACCTCCAAATGCTCCATTGGCTTCAAAGAAAGGAAAAGATGGAGAGAGGGCAGAGACCCCAGAGGAGACCGTGGAGGTGGTTGGGGGAGCAGGGTGGGAGCCCCCTAAGTTCTCTCTGCTCTCTTTAATCACCCAAATGAACAATTTTTGAGGTTTCATAACGCTCTTAATTAGGCCAAACTTAAAAAAAAGGACCGCTTGGCATCCTCGGCGGTGAGAGCCATGTGCTACCTGCAGCAGGCCAACTCCAAACTGCAACTGATTTTTCTCTCTCACCTACATTCTGCATTCAAGCAGCTGCTCCTAACAGGTGCTTGCTCTCTTCTGAGCAGATGGCGACAGAAAAATGGGATTGTTGGCAGGTTTTGCCACGGAGCAGCCTCCTTATCGCACATCCTGGTGTGTATACAAACACACACGTGCTCTCAGGCTTTCAGTTTAAAGAGTAATTCTCCTTCTCATAGAAGGTCAGTCACATGTGGGGGGGCTTAGCCAGAACAGGCTGTGCTTCTCTCTTTTGTTTCCCGGGTCTAAAGGCATTTGGGACTTTTTTCTGCCACATCAAAATCCCACAAGTATTTGGCTGTTAGTTCAGCTCTTCTGCTGTATCTAAAGGACTGTGTTTTAGGAGGAATGTGTGGTGTTATATTCCTATTTATCATACATCTTTAATAGTTTAAATAGTAATTAACTAGAAATCAGGCAGGTTTTAGCTGGGGAATAGCCTGATATTTTTCTCCTTGCTCTTGTTTATGGAAATGTAATAAAAATGCAGGAAACAGGTCACAGAATAGGTTGGAAGGGATCTTAAGGATCATCTCATTTCAAGGATCTCTCTCCTTTGATAACACAAGCAGATGAAAATTTGCAGTGGAGTAAAGACATAGCAATGCCTTTGAACAATGAAATATACCAGTGTTTTACCACTGGGAGATGCACCCAGGACTCTGAGGGCCCAAACGTGTTCAAAGCTGCCATGGGAAATCACAATTTGTGCTGTATCCATCACCTGAAGAGAGACAGCTGTCAAACAAATCCTTCTATCCCCGTTTGTTCCCAACTCTGCTTCCACCTCCCAGGTTTTGCCTGGTGAGGGCTGAAAATGGTACAAAGCAATGCCAGGTTTGGGGGGACTGTGGCATTGCCCAGAGGACCCTTCCTGCTCCTATTCCTTGTGCAAGTAGCAGCAGGCAGAGCCATCCTCACCCTGCTTTGCTGTTCATTTCAAAGGAGCAGCCCGAGCCAAGAGAGCCAGATGAGGGTGACATCTGGCCATGGAGCCTCTGCCAAGTCACTGCTGTTCTGTAGCTGGCAGGAAGATGATGTGCTGCAAATGCCAGGTTCTCTCTGAAATGTAAAGTGCATTCCCTGCATTTTCTTTGCTTCCCATCCAGCCTCAATCAGCTCAGTGTTTTGTTTTACTAATGGCCAGATTCAAACCTCCTTTCCAGAGAAATCCGTTTCATTGGTGGTGGGAGGCTTACACAACAAGTGGAATTTGACCCTGAAGTCCAAAATGGTCTTGTGTTTTCTAAGCTTACTGACAAATTAACTTGTTACAAGTCAATCTCATTCAAATCCCCCCTCCTGTGGGGTATGTTTGTGCTGAGGGTTGCTAATCATCTATATGAGAGTTGTTTGTGTCTAAACTCTTCCAGGAAGGAGTAGGCAGAGCTTGGAGCAGGTGGATAAGCTGAAGAATCCCTGGGGGTTCCCTTCACTGCTATTTTTCTCTAAGCCTAAGGTGCACCTCTAATAAAAAAAATCTCTAGCTGGTGAAAAAAAGCTTGTGGAAGAAATCTGTTGCTGATCAAAGCTATGTGGAGTCAAAAAGCAGCTTGTGGAATTGGAACTAGATGATTTTTAAGATCTCTTCCAACCCAAACCATTGTGCAGTTCTAGGATTCTGTGGTTCTGTACACACAGTTTCTCTCTGTTGTGCTCAGAAGCCATAGCTACACAGAGGATGCTCATCCAGGGATGGTGTGTGAAGGACCTGGACCTGAAGGATTTGCCCCATTTCCCTGTGAAGGATTTTTATTTCCATCCTTCTTGCTGTACTTTCAGCATTTTTGGTGTCTGCCAAACAGTGCTGGTTTTGCAGCTGATGTTCCATCTGAGTTCCATCCATTTTTCTGTCTCCTCTGGTAAAATAGTTTTGCTGCACAGAACCAAGTTTCAAAATTGTAGAAGAAAGGTGGTTGTGTTAAATCACAGAGCTGGGGGTGTTCACCAGGAGACGAAAAGGCTCTAGGGAGACCTTGAAGCCCCTTCCAGTGCCTAGAGGGGCTCCAGGAGAGCTGGAGAGGGACTTAGGATAAGGCATGGAGGGACGGGACCCAGGGAATGGCTTCCCACTGCCAGAGGGCAGGGATAGATGGGATACTGGGAAGGAATTCTTTTTTTCAGAGGGTAGTGAGGCACTGACAGCTGTGGCTGCCCCATCCCTGGAAGTGTCCAAGGCCAGGTTGGGCAGGGCTTGGAGCACCCTGGGATAGTGGAAGAGTCTGAAGATGGGCAGGGAGTCGAGAAATTGGGTCAATCACATGTTGTTTTGCCATGCTCAACCACTAACTCACCAGCGGTTTTATCTTCATAGACAACTGTTGTGGAGCTGATTCCAGAGGAGTGTTAGTTTGGATGTGGCCCTAGTTGGGTGATGTGATTGATCTTGGATTTTGTAGCTTCATATCTTTAGTAGCTTCAGTAGCTTCTGTTTGATCCCAGCTGTGCCTTTTTCCCTTTAGTGCTGTATCAGTTTTGCCTGTTCTGGTACACGGACTGACTTCTGGGGTTTAATTCTGATGCACAAGTGTCACAGTGACCTTTGTGACGTCCTAGAGAGGCATCTTCCATCCTTTAAATGTCATTCCAGTGGGATGGGGCTTCTCATCAGTGTTTTATCAGACCTGCCATGCTCCTGAGCATGTCTGTGGTCCCTTGAGGTCCTTGCATACATGGGATTCACTACCATAAAAGCAAAGTGTGTGACTGAGATCATTATCCTGCCTTCTGTGCTCAGATCTCGTTTTCAGCATCAAATAAGCCAAACCAAACTGATCCCTGTGGAAATTCTCAGGATTGAATGTACTTATTCAGATGTTTGCATCTGCTGGCTCACACACTGAAGATTCAAGCCGTAACACTTTTATTTTTAGCATCATCAAAAGTTTCTCTCTGTCTATGGCAGGGGAATAGGTGAGAATATTTTGAATTAAAAACGAGTTTTATTGAAGATTTGCCAAATAGGGGGGATCTTTGCATTGAAAGATATTGGTGCCATAACTAACTTGAAGCCACCAAGATGATCAGGGGGATGGAGCACCTCTCCAGTGAGAAAAGGCTGAGGGAATTGGGATTGTTCAGCCTGGAGAAGAGAAGCCTCTGGGGTGACCTGACTGTCTCCTTTCAGTACCTGAGGGAAGCCCACGAGGAAGATGGAGAGAGACTATTTCCAAGGGTCTGGAGTGACAGGACAAGGGGGAATGGCTTCAAACTGCCAAAGGGCAGGATTAGATGGGATATTGGGAAGGAATTCTTGGCTGGGAGGGTGGGCAGGCCCTGGCACAGGTTGCCCAGAGAAGCTGTGGTTGCCCCATCCCTGGAAGTGTCCAAGGCCAGGTTGGACAGGGCTTGGAGCCACCTGGGCTAGTGGAAGGTGTCTCTGCCCATGGCAAGGAGGTGGAACAAGATGAACTTGCAAGTCCCTTCCACCCAAAGCATTCCGTGATTCTCTGACTCACTTTTGATGCTACGCAACTGCTCAACATGAAACATCACCCTAAATATCTAATTGAATCTGGGTATCTTTAGATTCTGTCCTTATCAATTATCTTCATGCACTCTCCTGTAGAATAATCAGTGAACTTATGGAATTACCATGGCAGTATGTTTCATTGTCTGCCAAAAAATAAATTGCTTGATATTATCCCAGTACTTGAGAGCAAAACTTATTTTCCCAGAAAAGATAACAAACAGCTAATTCAGGTTTTCCAAAGCATGTGCACTGTTATCGTTAATAAGAAGCTTAACCAACCTGAAAGCAAATGCTAAATGATCCACATCTTGGGCTTATTAAGCTTGTGTGTTTTCTACCACTTAAAAGCCTATCAAAAACCTAAAGATGTGGGTAAATGAGATTTTCTGGGAGGCTTTCAAGTTTCCCTCCTTCTCCTTTTAGAAGACGGAGGCGATGCCTCTGTTTACGTGTCGTTTGCAGAGCTCAAACGGAGCGAGTACATCCCTGCTGCAGCGTTTCATGGAACATCCTTTGTTTATTCACACTGTGCCACTTTTAAACTTCAGATGTAAACAACAAAGGCTTCTTTGTATTTCACACTATCTCATACTCACTACCTTCTGAAGTCCAAAGCCAAAACACTGTGGAATTTTACCCTCTTCACACTTTCTTCTGCTTGTTGGATGCGTTCTTCCAACTTTTTCTATTTATAGGAGCTGGAAAACTACTTATCTTCTGATTAAAACATGCTCCGTTCATTTTCTCTTGACTTTCCAGTCCTTGGTATGGGCTGAAATTGTATTGCCTGCTAGCCATTTCACATATCATTTTAATAGTAATTATGCATATATTCGATAACAGAAACAATTTGTCATCCTGAAGGATCCAAATTGCTTTAAAATGTTCGACCTGTCTGTGATCTGTTACATGGATGAAAAATCCAGCAGATATTCCACTGAAATCAGCTGGACAGAAGGGTCAGAAAGAGCCAGGCTGGAAATGCAGCAGCTGTCTGACAGCACGTCTGGGGGCAAAAGAGTTTGGCTTCAGTTTCAAACCAGAGTGGGAATTTTCGTTGGAAGTTTCACAAAGGTTTAGCTGCACCAATCCTTGAGATCCACTGCTGGGGTGTCCCCCCCTGTTTTATAGGCACTGGGAAGGACCTCGATTTTATGTTTGATTTCACATGGAGTGGGTCATGATATTTGGATCAGTCTCATGCTGGATCCATCCCCTCTCTGCTGATGTTTAGTGAAGGTAGCCAAGAATTTTGCTCCTCTTCTCCCATTCCGTGCTTATCTCCATGGAAAAAAAAAAAGGACAGACTATCCAGAAAACCAGAGTAAAATGGGGCTGATTTTTTCCCTCCCCAGGAACAAGAAGCAACCTTTGTCATCCCCTCTTCTTGCGTTTGTGCACAAGTGAGATCTGATGAGCCCATACCCTGAATTCTGGGACCTGTTTTGGGCCCCTCAATTCAGGAGAGACATTGAGGGGCTGGAGAATGTGCAGGGTAGGGAACGGAGCTGGGGAAGGGGCTGGAGCAGCAGGAGCGGCTGAGGGAGCTGGGGGGGGGGGCTCAGCCTGGAGAAAAGGAGGCTCAGGGGGGACCTTCTCACTCTCTGCAACTCCCTGATGGGTCCAGGGGAGGGTTGGGCTCTCCTCCCAGGGAACAGGGACAGGAGGAGAGGGAATGGCCTCAGCCTGTGCCAGGGGAGGGTCAGGTTGGATATTGGGAACAATTTCTTCATGGAAATGATTGTTCATCCCTGGCACAGCTGCCCAGGGCAGTGATGAATCCCCATCCCTGGAGGGATTTAAAAGCCATGTGGATGTGGCACTTGGGGACATGGGTTAGTGGTGGCTTTGGCAGTGCTGGGGTGTGGTTGGACTTGATGGTCTGAGAGGGCCTTTTCAGCCTAAATGATCCTGTGATTGTGTGATTCGATTTGGAACATTGAGTGCATGACAGGACAAATAGCTTTGCTGTAAATTGGTAGTGTCAGGTCCATGTCAGGTCCATGTTAGATCCCTCTGAGATATTTCCTTGTATCAGAAACCAACACCACAGAAAGGAGCAGTGACAGTAGCTCGGTTAGCAGGTAAGTGCAGTGGTGGCTGTTCCAGGTGAGTTGTGCACCTCCCCAGAGTGGGGGCAGCACAATACAGAGCATCTCCCAGCTCCTTTGGGCATGAAATGCTTTAGCATTACAAACTCATGGTCAGGGGAGGCTGAACAGAAAAGCAGAGCTTATTATTAGAGGCAAAATACATGGCAGAGAGGACAGGTTGCCCAACAATTTCCATTACAAGGATATTTCAGGATATTTCAATATACTAACATTTATGATTTTAGAAGTAAATATTCGTGCTTGGTGTCTGAAAATTTTTCCCTCCAATCACAGCAAATGTAACTTCCGGATTTTTCAGCACGAGTTTAGGAAAAGATAAGTAGTTTCTTTTAAAAATTCATATATTTTCCTGAGAAACTGTCGTGCTTATGTATCATGGAGGAAATACTTGATAAAAATCCAGTGAGAAAAACAACATGATGGCAGAACTGAACTGAGCCTTCTGCATTCAATATGTGAAATGAACATTTTTCTTCATTGCACCTCCCCTGAATGAAAAAAAAAATAAATCATTGGAGTGCCTTCCATTTATTGCCAAGGGTTCACACACAAGGGAGCACCTTGGATGGCACAGGGAGGTCTGCACGTTGCAACTAATGTGGAACAGCCATAACTGAGCTAATGGAGGTGGTAAAGTCTTGTCAACATGGTATTTATTCATGGGGTGGTTTATTGTGCCCACAGGCAGCCTGGAGTTGCCTGATCTTACATTACTGTTGGAACTGAGTCAGCTTCTCAGAGTCGTTCGGGACCTGCATCACGTGGAGACACCATTTGTGGTCTCCAGCAGCGTGGAAGGCTCTGCACTCAGCTGCTCTGCTCCATAAGTGGGTCATTTGCAGTGGGCCCCATCTCAGTTTGGCCCTGGCCATTTTTATTTCAGGAATATGGGAGTAATGGATGAGTGATTAGTGGAGGAGACTCTGCTGTCTCCAACTGCGGGAGGGATTTGAGCTTTAGATCACTGGAAGTCAGAACGGGGCACATCTTTTCTTAGCCATCATAAATTATCCATGCAGGATGTGCAGTAAAAGGCTGTTTGGCTGCGTTAAAATTGGCCAGACAAACAGAATTTCCATCTCTCTCAATGGCTCCTTCAACACCTAATTAGTTCCCAGATGCTGGTTGAGCAAGATGTCTTTTATCTTTGCTAATGTTATCTTCCTATCCCTCCTAAATGCCCCCCAGTGCCATTCCCCACTTTCATCTCTCTTCCCTCAGGAGAAGGCAGGATGGGTGTTCAGGAAGCTCCACACTGAAGGTCAAGCTTGTAAAGACTGTGGGTCAAGCTGATCCTGTTATACCAGGCAGTGTCTGGAGCAAAAGCTTTGAATCCAGAATTAGATGGATACGATGGAGAGCAGGATACAACTTCCTTCCTACGCAAGTTCGCAGGAGCAGTACCCAACAGGAAAAAATAGAATTGCAGGTTTTATTCTGCTGTCAGTCCCATTTAATACAGTGTAGACCAAACTCAGAGCTCATCTTTTCCCGTTGCTGCAAGGTACAACCAAGTCTGTCTGGATAAATGTGCTGTTTCAGCTGGCACAGCTGATTGTTGTGGGCAATGAGGAAGCACCCTCAGATGGGAAATAGTAGGAAATACCAGACCAATTGCACTCCTGATCCTAGACCCACTTGGGGCCCCAGATATGTTAATACCAGGCTATCAGCCAGCTGTGATTTACCTTGGCAGGGCTGATGTGTATCCCAGCCCAGCAATCCTTTCCCTCTGTCAGGAGTGAGTGACCAAACAGCCTGTTCTGAGCTAAGTGTTTAAGAGAAAAGCATTTCAGGGGGAGCAAATCTTCAAAGGGAGGGACCAGCCTACATATCACACACAGCTTTGCCCCAAGACTCCTGGGCTTCAGTTCTCTTTGTTCCAATGACGTGCTCTGTTGGGTGGGAGAGTTTTGTCAACAGGCAAAAGCTTTGACAAAGTCAGTTTTGGAGTTTGATGGATGAGAATCAGGATTCTTCAGCTTAGGCTTTGCTCCACCATCTTTTTTGTTGTATTTCCTACTTACCTGCATTTTCCTTGTGCTGCACTGGAAGAATGCACTCATATGAACAATTCCACCTGAACCATTCCAGCAGGTTCATGTAACATCACCTTTCCTCTTTGACCAGGTAAGGAGTGATCCTTTTAGGATGTATCCTGGGCTACATCCCCACAGCTGGGCAGCAGAATGAGGGGGGAGAGAGTCTCCCTCTGTACTGTGCTCTAGTGAGACCTCTTCAGCTCTGGGGTCCAACAGCAGAAGGATGTGGAGCTGTTGAAGCAAGTCCAGAGGAGGCCACGGAGATGCTGTGAGGGATGGAGCCCCTCTGCTCTGGAGCCAGGCTGGGAGAGCTGGGGGGGTTCACCTGGAGAAGGGAAGGATCCAAGGAGACCTGAGAGCCCTTGCCAGTGCCTAAAGGGGCTCCAGGAGAGCTGGAGAGGGACTTGGCCAAGGGATGGAGGGACAGGACACAGAGAATGGCTTCCCACTGCCAGAGGGCAGGGTTAGATGGGATATTAGGAAGGAATCCTTACTTGTGACATTGGTGAGGCCCTGGCACATGTTGCCCAGAGAATCTGTGTGTGCCCCATCCCTGGAAGTGTCTAAGGTCAGGTTGGACAGGCAGGGCTTGGAGCAACCTGGACTAGTGGAAGGTGTCCCTGCCCATGGCAAGGGATGGCACTGGATGATCTTTAAGGTCCCTTCCAACAATAACCATTTCCATGATTCAATGATGTTTATGTCCTCAGATGATGCTGTGTGACTATAATGCAGTCACGTAGCAGCTTGTTTTCTATCTCAGTAAAGACCAAGGAAAGTTGTGGAGTTGATGAGTTTTGCCATTTCTGCTCTTAGATCCATATGCCCAACCTATGAAGGATGAAGAATTTACACCCACATAATTCCATCATTCCCAGATTTTCCAGAGGCACACTGCAAAGTGAATTCTGAGCCTAGACAGCTTTCCTGCAAGGATATTAATAATGCTTGGGAATTATATGGCACACCAAAAACCTGTGTGAGCATTAACTAATGATGTGGCACTCCAAAGCCTCAGGCTCTTATGGCACCTATCAAATATATCAATATCATGGAGTCAAAGAATCAGCTGGGTTGGAAGAGACCTCTGAGATCACCAAGTCCAACCCTTGATCCAACACCATTGTGATTACCAGACCATGGCACTGAGTGCCACATCCAGTCTCAGCTTAAAAACCTCCAGGGATGGTAAATCCATCTCCTCTCTGTACAGGCCATTCCAATGCCTGATCACTCTCTCTGTAAAGAATTTCTTCCCAATATCCAACTTAAACCTCCCCTGGCAGAGCTTAAGCCTGTGCCATCTTGTCCTATTGCTGGTTGATGGGAGAAGAGACTGACCCCCACCTGGCTACACCCTCCTGTCAGGGAGCTGTAGAGAGTGATGAGGTCACCCCTGAGCCTCCTCTTCTCCAGACTAAACACCCTCAGCTCCCTCAGCCTCTCCTCATACCACTTGTGCTCCAGTCCCTTCACCAGCCTCGTTGCTCTTCTCTGGACCTGCTCCAGCACCTCAATGTCCTTCCTGAACTGAGGGACCAGAACTGGACACAACACTCAAGGTGTGGCCTCACCAGCACCGAGTACAGCGGAAGGATCACTTGCTTCATCCTGCTGGCCACTCTATTCCTGATCCAGGCCAGGATGCCATTGGCCTTCTTGGCCACCTGGGCACACCTGGGCTCATGTTCAGCCTCCTGTCAATCCAAACCCCCAGGTCCCTTCCTGCCTGGCCCCTCTCCAGCCACTCCATCCCCAGCACTCCATGAGATTGTTGTGCCCAAAGTGCAGGGCCTGGCACTTGGCCTTGTTGAACTTCATCCCGTTGGAGTCAGCCCATCTCTCCAGCCTGTCCAGGTCCCTCTGCAGAGCCCTCCTGCCTTCCAGCAGGTCGACACTCCCTCCCATCTTGGTGGTCCACTGTGCAGAGGTAGCTGGAAACAGGAGAATGTGAATATCTGGGTCCCAGTCCTTGCCACTGCCTGGGGTGGTAGCTGGGATTACGCTTCACCACTTCCCAGCCACCGCTCCCACATTTTCCTTAGCAGGATCCAAAAAGAGGATCATCTGCATGAGTGCAAATGAAGATTTTGCCAGATAAACAGGATTTCAGCCCATTCCAGGACTTGTAGCGGTTGCTGGAGTCAATTAACTGGGAAAAGCCAACATCAGTAAGTGACAAAGAAAACTGAATGCAGTGCAACTGAAGGCAGCACAGAGGGAACAATTCAAACTAATATATCATTGAGACGTGATAGAGCAGAGTGGGCTGTCCTGCCAAAAAGGAGAAAGAGAATGAGGAGAATGAGAAAATAAATGAAGGAGAAAATAAAACATTATTTAATTGCACATTATTGAGGCCTCATGCTACTCATCATGTTGTTCCCCGCGGACCAAAGTTAGTTCCTCTGAATCAAGTGAGCTGAATTTCTGCTCCCAAGTCTGCCAGCAGCTAATCCACAAACCTGGCAAAGCCAGTTAACTTGTTTTCCAGTTAAAAATATCATAGTAATCATGTATCCAGGATGCACACATCCTACAGGATCAGGTTCATGTAAGGAATTCCTGCAGGTCTTCTGCAGTAATAGGGCAGCTCCTTTAATTCTTAGGGATTTTGGAAATAGAGCTGAATTTTGGTGTTGCTGATGGTATGAAATTTTCAAAAGCCAGTATAACAAAGGGATAGCCCTACAGATCTGATAGAGACCCTCAGCACAGTGAGATAGCTTGCCTTACAGTTTGACATGAGGGATGAGTGATGATACAGAAGCAGAAGCTGCCACATGTGTCAAGATGCTCTGGAGTGCTTTCAATACCAGTGATTTTAGAGGAGAGTTTAGGAATACAGCAGCTTTGTGTAACTTGTTGGGACATGAGACAAACTGGATGTCACTGTAAACTTGTTTTGAAAGCCTCTGTTGAATCAAACACAGGATGATGTCACTTTTATTAAAAGCCACAAAATGCTCGAAGCCAATTAATACTCTGCTGTTTTACTAATGCCTCTGTTCAGAAAATTAAATGCTTTCATTTAGCAAAACCAATTTTGAAGCTTTTTTGTCAAATTTATAAGCATGTTCAACCCTTCTCTAAATTTCCTGGAATTTTCAGTAGAACGTGTCAGAGTGTCAGTGGCTTCAAGCCTGTTCCTTCAACTACATGGAGGTACAAGGGAACTGTGCTTTCCTGCTGTAGTTCATTCCAAATTCTCAAGGCACTTTACAAGTCTTAGCTATAAATAGGAAAGAAAAGGTACAAATAACTCTGCAGGGTTTGCAGTGAAGGGGGATTAACCTGTCTGGGGAACTTTTGCTGTTCAATATCCTCATGAAGGGGTTGCAAAAGGGAAGGCAGCCAATAGTGATGCACCAAAATATGCTGATTGCACTGAGTTATTCCAGGTGAGCCAAACTGGACATGACTATAAAAAAAAGTTGCAGAAGAATGTGACAATATCAAGCGTCTGGGCAATGAAATAGCTGCTGAAATTCCATGTGGATAAAAATCAAGTGCAGGCACAATGATGGGGTTTAAATTAGCCCACGAAAGAGGTCCTGGCGTCATTGCAGATGGTTCTTTGAAAACATCTGCTCGGTGCTCAGCAGAGGTCAGGAAGGCAAGTGGAATGCTAAGAATTGCTGGGAAAGAGAGGGAGAAAAGAGGCAGAGATGGAAGTACAGCACTGAATAAATCCGTGGTGCTCTCGGGCAAAGTGGAATTCCAGTCATCCCCGTTAATGCAGGAGGGAAGTGGAATGGGGAGGGATGCAGAAAAAAGTGAGCTGAGTTATGGAAAGGGTAGACCAAGCCTGGGCATGTGGCTGAAGACAGGAATAAGCAGGATTAAGGTGTAAGATCAAGATTGCTATGAAGAGTGAATAAGGAATTATACGAGGAATTATTAGAGGGATGGAGCACCTCTCCTATGATTCAGGAAGGCTGAGACAATGGGGATTGTTCAGCCTGAAGAAGAGAAGGATTTGGAGTGACCTAATTGTGACCTTCCAGTGCCTGAAGAGAGACTATGAGAAAGATGGAGAGAGACTATTTACAAGTGCCTGCAGTGACAGGACAAGGGGGCATGGCTTCTCACTGCCAGAGGGCAGGGTTAGATGGAATATTGGGAAGGAATTGTTGGCTGGGAGGGTGGTGAGGCCCTGGCACATGTTGTCCAGAGAATCTGTGGCTGCCTCATCCCTGGAAGTGTCCAAGGCCAGGTTGGACAGGGCTTGGAGCAACCTGGGCTAGTGGAAGGTGTCCCTGCCCGTGGCAAGGGGTGTAACTGGATGATTTTTAAGGTCCCTTCCAACCCAAACCCTGCTGTTATTCCATGTTTTCTAACAGAGGATGTGATGACATGTCAACCAATGGTCAGGCAAGAAGTGTAAAGCAAACAACAGGAAATAATCTTTCACAATCTATAATAAATTAGGAAAATCATCAATCACATCTTTTATATGCTGAAAGTACAGGCTATTTAAGAAGCTAGTTGTGCTGCAGTTCCCAGCACTGGCTTCAACTTGTCAGTCATCTTGGAGGCCTTTTCCAACCTTAATGATTTTATGATTGCATGTTGCTGCTCCAGCACCTCTCCCAGTGTCCAAACTGGCCATGTCCCCTCTGCCCTCTGCAGTTGGGCAAAATTTGCGTTCTTGGTTGGTTTGGGCCCTTGCTGGTAAAATCTGACGGGTTTTTTGGGCTGAATTATAATCAGTTAAAGGATCACTATGATCTTGTAGTGACTTGGCAGTGCTGGGCTAACAATTACAGTCGGTGATCTCGAGGGTTTTTCCAACCTAAATGTGATTCCATGATCTGTCCTATGGCAAAACCACAGAAACCCTTTGAATTAATAAATTCTCTTTGATTTGCAGTGGAATACTGGGGGAAGGGGAGTGCAAATGATCCAATAGTTCCTTAAAAATTTCCTGCAGTGAGTAAAAGGGTTAATTGCAGCATGGTAATGAGAGGTCCCATCAGATGGATCAAGAATTTAGAGACAGCAAGGACTAAAACTTCTTCTAGAAGAGAATTATCATTGAATTATATCTGCCCCAGTGGCAGGAAATCAATCCAGAGTGGACTGATTTACACCTGCCAGAGCCAGCACATCATGAACTTCACTGCCTTTCCCAGTGATGGTTTTATCTTCAATCCAGACAGTCAGGAAATACTTTCCCCTTTAAAATCCCAGCATTCCAGGTAGTGTGTGGGAGCCTGGAGTTCCCACTATTTCTGACAACAGGGCTGGAATCTTTTGCTAATGACCAAAGTGCAGTATAATGAGTCGTCCTGGGCTTCTGCTTTATTGGGTGTTTTAACAGTGTTGGCAATTCTGAAAGGGATAAATGATGTTTATGCCCTCTTGTGGTATGTTATTGAACGGAATGGATTCCCTAACTGACAAAACGAGGCCAATGATGGAAAAGTCCCAGGTAAAAAATGTGTAACAAACACTGTTTTGCACAGTGGAAAAAATCTCTCCCCCTCCAGCAAGCATCCTCATGACTCAGTTAAGGGGGAGCAGCCAATTTTGCATTTGCAGCAGCAAGGCAATGACTAATGCCTGTGATGACAGACTTTGTGCCATCTTTCTGGAGTGAGGGTAATTTCCAAAGTGTTTTTCTTTGCTGGAAAGGTTAAAAAGTAAGAGAAATAGTGCTTTATAAAAGCAGTTGTGTTGACACCTCTTCGTGTTCTTTGGTGCCAATGTGTTGTGATACAAACCTTCATGTTTTTATCTTCCTCATTCACACGTCTGACGGGTAAATAACCTGATCCCACGGGGCAAAGCGTATCCCAGAGATGAAAAACACAGTTTGGTGATTTTACAAGGGCAGATTCCTGTGAAATTTGGCTTCTTACCCACAGTGTTCAAACACTTAAATGGGCAACATCTTCCTGAGCTGGGCTGAGGATTTAGATGTAGGGTTGGGAACTCAGGGGCTCTCCAGACAGGTGAGTCATGGATTCTGAAAACTGAATACAGCAAAATTTATCCTCCAGACAGTGAAATGATGGGAATAAATCAGACTAATGCTCTGCAAAATCCAGGAGCTGCTGTCAGAGCGTGGTCAGGGCTTAGCTGTGCTGAGGCAGGATCGAAGAAACCTTGTTGTAGGAAATTTGAGGCTTTTCGTTGCAAACAATCAGTTGTTATTTAAGTGCCAGCTGGCATTATTTCCATTTCATGTCATCTTTCTCTCTCCTCAACCACTGGGGATGGAGACCATTGTAAAGAGGAAGGGAATTATTTCCTTTTCACATCCATGATGAGTACAACCACTAGAGTGGGTTTAAATGAAAGTACTGGGTTTAACTGGGCTGGGCTTTAGGAGAGACTCTCTAACAGAGTGGTAAATACCAGAATGGCCTCCTTGAGGAAACTGGAAGATGTCCATCTCCAAAGAGCTTTCATAGCCAGTGTTGGGATCAAGGCAACTCTCATTCATTCTATCATCATGACAGAAGTTGGACTTGATGCTTTATAACCAGCTCCATTTTGTGATTCCATGTGATGATTTTCCTTTATTTGGTTTATTTATTAGTATGATTGGAACACATATTTTTCTGCTAATCCTAAATGCTGGCCCTTCTTTCTTATCTTACTGTCAGGTCTGGTTGATTGCAATCAATTCTATCTACGTCCAGTACTTTACAAATATCCTTTTCAACAGGAGTCTGACACTAATTAAAGTGCTTATTAGGTTTGCATGGACTTAAGTGAGCACAAGTTATGCCCCCACTGAGATGAGAATTGGCTCCAAAAAGTTGGTGTTTATGAGTTTCCTTAGAAAAGGACAATGCAGTTGGGAAAATGCCACAGCAATTCATCTTAAAAAGAAATTCCCTCTGTGAGAATCCTCTCAGGAGTTCCAAACTCAGTTAGGAGATATCAGAAAGAAATTAAAGTTAAATTTAAAATCCCCACCCACATTCTGTCTTCTTTTCCTGCAACGTGATTATCACTTCTGGTCCATGTATTGGCAAATCTTTTCGAAATGAGCCATAATTTGCCTTAAAACTGCCTTTCTGATCAGGATGGGACCAGTTCTTTTTGAAGCACAGGGGATGCAGCAACTCTGTGAAAAAATCCCAAGTGCTCTTATTTTCCAATGCAGTTAAAATGTCACCCAGAAATATCTCTTGGCACGAGGACAGTGGGGTTGGATCACACATTTTGAAGCTGAGGCACCTGCCAGGTGAGGGGTTTGGGCACTGCCAGGCAGCTGGTCAGGCTGGATCAAAGTGTGCTCTCACATTTGTTTTCCACTGTTGTTGATGGCACCACAGCCCTGCCTGGGGGGGTTAATAAAGAGAATAAATGTGTGGCCACAGCAAATGAACCAAATGAGCCATTAAGAGGGGATGAGGCCCTCCCTCTCCTCACCAACGCCTGCTGTGGAGCCTGCAATGTCTCTGAGCAAAACAACAGGAGAGCAGGGATAAAGGGCTTTCAGGGATGTGCTGCAAATGTGATCCAGAGATGCCTGTGGCTCCTTCTGGGAGGAAACTTGATGTCATTCATCAGCAGAGCAGCCAGTAAACCACTAATGGCTTTCCATTGTCTTTCCTGACAGGTATTGACGGAGGGAGGTTTTGGTCCCATCACCACAGAGATCCGGGAGGCTCCCGAGTTTTATTATGCCGAAGATTATCATCAGCAGTACCTCAGCAAGAATCCCGGCGGATACTGCGGCCTCGGGGGGACGGGGCTTTCCTGCCCCATTGGGATTAAGAAATAGCCTGTGCTTACTCCACCACCTCCACTTTGTTTTAGGGAGTTTGGGAAAAGACCATCAGCTCTGGTAGATGTTCCAGTAGGTCCACACCACCAGTGCATAAAGATTTGGGAATCTGTTGGGGAGACTTTTGGCCATCAGACCAGCTTCCCATTCATTGACATTAAAAGCCAAAGTAGAGGCAGAAATTGCTCCCGTTGGCCAACGCTCTGGGATGCTCATGAGGCTTCCTTGGAATCTGGAGAGATGGACAGTGATTCAAACTTGTAAACGTTTGGCTCCAACTCCTGTGCAAAGGATGAATTAGGAGGTGGTTGCAGCATAACTGCTTTGCATAGCTAATGCCTTCACACATGTTGATTTCCTTGGGTTGATGAACTTGCTGCTGTGTTGGGAGCTTTGACTTCTGGAGATGTGGTTGGGCTCTTTAACTATCACAACTCTGTAATTTGATGTCTTTGAGAACGAGGATTTGATAAGACCAGTAATTCACCCACAGCTCCGCTTTGTGGTATCACCCATAGTGCCTGTTTTCTGAAAGAATTTTAGTAAGAAAAAGTACAAATCAGACTGTGATGCTGCTTCTTGACAGTTCCAAAAGCAAAAGAAATCAGTTTTGTTTCCTGCGCTACAATAAATTACAAGAAAAGAAAAGAAAAATGTTGTCTGTGATGTGTTCCAGCTACGTATCTGGGTAGATCTAAAAAGAATAACAGTATTATAAAAGGCTGTAGTTTGCTAATTAAACACCAGGACTTTAAAATCTGTATTATTGTGCATGATATTTACCAGAGCCTAGAGGAACAGGACAAGGGGGAATGGCTTAAACTGCCAGAGGGCAGGGACAGATGGGATATTGGGAAGGAATTCTTGGCTGTGAGGGTGGTGAGGCCCTGGCACAGGTTGCCCAGAGAAGCTGTGGCTGACCCATCCCTGGAAGTATCCAAGGCCAGGTTGGATTCTGTTGGAGCAACCTGGGCTAGCAGAGGTGTTCCTACCCATGGCAAGTGACTGGAATAAGATGATCTTTAAGGTCCCTTCCAACCCAAACCATTCCAGAATATTACAGAGAGGTGGAATTCCTATTTGCTGCATGGTAACATAATTATTCCTGTGGTTAATTATTTGCACTTCAATAGCTCAGGGAGCCCCCACCAAGACCAGACTCCTCATGGCAAGTGCTGTGCCAATGGGATATTGGGCAGTCTCTGCCCTGGTGTGTGTAAAGTCACAATAGCAGGACAGTCAAAAAGAGGCAAAAATTTGGGGTTATTGATGGAGTTCTCAGAATGGAGACTAAAAGCTACAGCCAAAGGACATAGGGTATGCAGGGGTTATCCTGTATGGATATGGGATCCTATGGGTTCAGAGCTTAAGGAGTGTCTGGATAACGGTCTCAGGAACAGGGTGGGATTGTTGGGCCCGTGATATGCAGGGGCAAGATTTGGACTTGATGATCCTTGTGAGTCAATTCTAACTCAGGATATTCTGTCATTCCATGGGGAATATCCTAGGACAAACAGCTTCAGTAGGAGGGCTGGGAATTGGTTTGTCTCATCCATCCAACTTGCTGCTTGTAATACTTCCCAGTGGGAAGTGTGAGCTCGAGCATCTCACGTGTTCCCTATTTTGGAGGCTGTCTTGATCATTGAATTTGAAGAACATGTGTCAATGGTGTGTCCTCTTGTAATGTGCTTTCTTCAGGGAAAGCTGGTAGGAACCCACCTTGATCCATCCATTCCAGCAGCAGAGCTCATAAAGCCATTTTTGAGGGTCAGCCAGAGGCACAAATCCACAGAATTCCTTCCCGCATAGCTCTCCATGCCACTCCTCTCCATCTTTTGGTGTTTCCAGCTCAGGTTTTAGGCTCAGAAAGGCTCCTGAATATCTCCTGTAAATACCCAGCAGAGCAGATCGTGCTCCAATGTTGGAGGGACTGAAAATGCATCAGAGAGTCAGTGTTGGGGCTTTTAAACCCACTGCTGAAGCCCTTCCTGCTTTATCCAAAGACAGGCAGTAAATCCAGGCCAGGAAAATTAACTCCCCAACTTCCCTTGCTCCTCAGCTGCTCTGGAGGTCATTGCAGTCTCAAAATCCAGAGGAAACCAGTTGTTTTAGTCCTGGGGAAAGCTTACAAGAGGTACCTCGGGTAGGATTGCCATGCTGGGCTCTTCCTGGAGATGCCCCAAAATGTGCCCACATTACACTGGGGATTTCTAGTTGCTGTGGTAACTGATCCTGTCCCTACTGTGTCATGCCACGGGCTTGTTCCAGCGCTCACTGCCAAGGAAACCAACACTTTTGTCTAATTTCCTTGGCATGAGGTGACATAGAAGCAAAGAAGAGAGGAAAATAAAGGCTTATTTTCATCATCTGCATTGTTAATTCAGACTTTGGTGGGATAACTCCTGATTTTCTCCAAGGCAAAACATTTCTGAATCATTTGGGGGCTTATAAAGTTCCCCTCCCTCTACTCCTACTCTGTGTTATGGTTTTGGATCAAGCTGGAAAGTCTTTGGAAAAAGCACCATTCTGTCCTTAATATAGATACGCTCAAGTCTGAACCTTTTTTAAGTCCTGATGGAAATGATGTGTTGGTGGAGAAACCAGCAAAGGTTGATCCACTGATGCTAAAACTGGCCCACACCAAAATATTTTGCCACCACAGATTTATTTATGGAGTTACTGTTGGGTGGAGTTTTGGCCTTGACCCCTTGCAGCTGCTGCTGAAAGGACAAAGACTATCAGGGATGTAATCAGTAAAGGTGATTAAAAAATGATTCAGCCTCATGGATTAATTTTCTAGCTGGATTTAGTCCTGGGAGCCATCCTTGACCACAGGGAAGAAGGGAACGGCTGCCTCAACATCTCCAATACTTTTGATTTGGCACCATTTGAAACTTTTCCTGTGACTGATCTTCCTCTTTCTTCTGCAAACACGGAATCACAGAATGGTTGGGGTTGGAAGGGACCTTAAAAATCATCCAGTTACACTCCGTGCCATGGGCAGGGACACCTTCCACTATCTCAGGTTGCTCCAAGCTCTGTTCACCCTGGCCTTGGACACTTCCAGGGATGGGGCAATGTGGTCCTGTTTAAGTACATACAAGTAAATACCTCAGGCACAGTCAAACTGAAGAGAAAATTAATTCAGAGTTTGATAGACTTCAACATTTCTCATAACTGAAGGTGAAAGCTGGTGCAGGACCAGCCTCTAAGGTCTTCAAAGATAGTCCAAGATCCAGAGATGGCTGCAGCGCCCAGGTCACAAAATCCACTATTGTCCTACCTTGTGAGGTTAGTCCAGGATACACACAGGAATTTTACTGCTGCCCTGTCCCTGTCAGAGGTAAAGGAAGTCACAAACCTTCTGGGAATCACTGAGCTTTTCCTCAGGGAACATTGATGCCCTTTGGCCTTGGGAAGGATGGCATCCAACTGCCCCATCAGCAGGACCGGGTGGATGCTGTGATGTCACACCCTGGCAAAAAACTGTGTTGACATGGAATGCAGAGGATGTCCTGAAGTGTCTGCAGAGGCAGCACTGCTGTGAATCTTGTGGAAGAGTGTTGTTCCAAGATGGATTGAAATGCTGCTCCTTGTCCTCTCCTATTTAACTTCATTGATCGTCAGCGCTGATGCTGCCCCTGGCCATGCAGGGTATTTACATGTGGGTAAGTGAAACTGGCCTGGGATTGCTCCCTGTACCCCATGGCCTTGAGCTGCAGGCTGATGCTGAACCTTCCACTCCCTAAACAAGGATTTTATCCAGCTTGTCTGTGGGAAATGGTCTGTGGTCCTGCCCATCCTGAACTGCCCAGGCTATGCTTGGCAGAGCATGGGTTTGGGGAGGGCACAGGAATGTCATGGGCTTTGGTGGAGATCAGAGAGCAGGTCGAGGGAGGGGATTTTCAGCCTCTACTCTTGTGAGACCCTGCCTGCATCCAGGTCTGGGACACCAACATTAGAAGGACATGGAGCTGCTGGAGCAAGTCCAGAGGAGGCCATGGAGATGCTCCAAGGGCTGGAACCCCTCTGCTCTGGAGGAACACCCTCTGCTCTCCTAGCCTGGGAGAGCTGGGGGTGTTCACCTGGAGAAGAGAAGGATCCAGGAAGATCTGAGAGCCCCTTCCAGTGTCTAAAGGGGCTCCAGGAGAGCTGGAGAGGGACTTGGGACAAGGGATGGAGGGACAGGACACAAGGAATGGCTTCCCACTGCCAGAGGGCAGAGTTAGATGGGACGTTGGGAAGGAATTGTTGGCTGGGAGGGTGGGGAGGCCCTGGCACAGGTTGTCCAGAGAATCTGTGGCTGCTCCATCCCTGGAAGTGTCCAAGGCCAGGCTGGACGGAGCTTGGAGCAACTTGGGCTAGTGGAAGGTGTTCCTGCCCATGGCAGGGGGATGGAATGGGATGATGTTTAAGGTTCCTTCCAACCCAAACTATTCCATGATTCCATGCCTGTTTATAGAACAGCGCTCTGTGTGCTGTCCTACCCCTCCAGCTGGGCAGCACAGGAACTGGCACTACTGGATGTGTCCCACATGTCCCATTTTGTCCCCAGAGTGTGGCCTCCGACCATCTTATGAGTCCTTTATGGAGACTGGCAAGAGGACCGGGACAGGGACATCTGTCAACTTTGGGGAGTTCCCGTGGCACGTGAGCATCCAGACCCATGGGAAACACATCTGTGGAGGCACCATCATCAGTGCACTGTGGATTTTAACAGCAGCCCATTGCTTTGCAGAAGAGCTGTGAGTTCTCCAGGGATGGGAGCGCAGCCCAGGCACAGTAGAGTGATAACAGCCCTCCTTGTGGGTGTAGGATATGGATGTGCTCGGGGTCAAGTGCAACACAAATGTGACTGAGACCTGAAAACGGGAATTTTCTCCTCTGGGGAAAACGAGCCAATTTGTAGCACAGAAAGCTGCATGACCAGGAGAAGCAGAAAGGGAAGACTTTGAAGGATGGTCTGAGCAGCCTTGTAAAATGCCCATGATGATGTTCTGAGGGCCCCAAGGATTTTCTGTACATCTACAAGTGTTGTGGCCCCTTGTAAAAAGTGACATATTACATTCCAACTTATCCTCATTCCCAAATTCCCTTTGCTTTCTCATAGAAAATGTCTTTATCTCGTGGAGACTCTGATTTTAAAAAAGGAATTCTTGGATAAATCCACCCCTTTCAATGGTCAGGGGCAGAGTCCAGCCCTCTGTGATGCCCAGGGACAGAGTCCAGCCCTCTGTGAGCCCCCTCCACAATTTGGCAGGTCTGAGACCTGAGACTGCTTGGTGACAAATGACCTGTGACAAATGACCTGTGGCACCACAGCCTGGAGCAGCTGCCTGGGGCAGAGCAGTCTGAGCAGCCAGCCCAGGGCACAGTGATCCAAAAGATCCAGCCCATTCCATCTGTCTGTTAGTTACTGGGTCATTTATAACCTGGTTGCACCCACATTCTGCCTCTGCACCCTGAAAATCAACTTTGCCTGGAAGTGAGGGTAGATTTTTGTGATATTTATTGATGAACTGCCTCTGCCATTTGCTGAGCATTCCCCTGCCTGCTCAGGGGGAGGAGGCACCAACCTTTGTGACCCAAACCCTTTATGTTTACTGTGTCTCCACTGCTGTTTTGTTTATAAGGCCACCAGATCTCACGGTTGTGGTAGGGGGTATTGACCTCAGTGTCCCTCTGGAAGAGCACAAGCCAGACAGCCTGATCCTCCACGAGAACTTCAACTCAACGAGCATGGCCAATGACATAGCTCTGATCCTGCTCAGCTCTCCAATCGAGTTCAGTGATGAAAAAATTCCCATCTGTCTGCCCTTCATGTATGACATCCATACCTGGCAACTCTGCTGGGCTGCTGGCTGGGAAAGCACAAGTGCAGGTGAGATGCTGCCAGGAGATGTTTTCGCTGATGGTGGATGGGTTTGATGCATTTAAAGTAGATGTTCTCTCCCAGGAAGGGTTATCCACACTTATTTCCACTCCTAACCTCCCTGGCTAACACTTCCAGACCCCCACAGCTTCTACACACCCATCAGTTCTGTCTTCAGTGCACGAACCCATCACCTACTGGTGCTCTGAGGGTGTGTGTTCAAGCTGAGACCTTAGAGCCACCTTTGCTCTGTGGGAGCCCAAACTTTAGACCAATTTTTTGGCACCCAAATGAAGACAAAGGTGGGTAAGTTATCACAGAATCAAAGACTGGTTTGGGATCTTAAAGCTCATCTTGTTCCAATGTCCTGCCATGGGCGGGGACACCTTCCACTATCCCAGGTTGCTCCAACCTGGCTTTGAACACTTCCCAGTTTGTGGGATCTTGGTGTGTCACTTCCAGCTCAGCATATTCTATGATTCACTCAGGCTGGGTCTAAAGCGGTCTGGAATGAAGAGAAAAGGACATCTAGGGTTGTCTTTATCTTAGTGCATCCATGAGCCAGATTGACTCTGGTATTGGCCACCCTTTCTTTTTCACTCATTTAAAACAGCAGATTGCTTTGCTAATTGCTCTCGTTAAAGCCCTAATGAAAGCAGTTCCAGCACTGATCGTGACCCAAAATGTCTATCCTGAACAAATGTCACTAAATAGCGAGTGAGCTATTTCATTAGTGGGACGAATTAATCAGGACAGAGTGGGCAGGGTGGTGCTTTGGACTTAGCAGTCCTTCCTAGGCTGCAGTAAGTGAATGTCCCACTTTATCCTCACTATTCTGCTTCAAAGGGTTGCTGTCTCCTCCATGAAACTGCATTTTCCTTCCTAGGCTTTATTTTCCTCATGTACCAGTAACACACAGTGCTGTGTTATAGTTGTGAAACTCCCCCTTTTCACCAAGGTAACATGTTCTTGGAAACAGAGGCTGTTCAGAGTCCCTCTGCGGCATGGCAGGATTTGTCTTTAACTCATCTCTTTGCAAAATTTGTGGTGTGGCTCCAGAGATCAGCCTCATTGCTGCTGTGTGGGCTCAGCTCACACTGACTGTGCTGTCCCAAAATTGATGTCAATGTGCTCTGCTCTGGAACACACCCCGAGTGTCTGGGAGAGGCTTGAGGAGAAAACCAGCAGATGCTGAGTGTGGTGAGAGGGACATGTGACATGGGTGGTACAGAATGATGGAATGGTTTGGGAGGGTTGGAAGGGACCTTAAAGCTCATCTCATTCCACCCCCCTGCCATGGGCAGGGACACCTTCCACTAGTCCAGGTTGTTCCAAGCCCTCTCCAACCAGGTCTTGGACACTTCCAGGGATGGGGCAGCTACAGCAACTCTGGGAATTCCATCCCAGCCCCTCCCCACCCTCACAGACAAGAATTCCTACCCAATATCCCATTCAATCTTGCCCTCTGGCAGTGGGAAGCCACTCCCCTTTCTCCTGTCCCTCCAGGCCCTTGTCCCAAGTCCCTCTCCAACTCTCCTGGAGCCCCTTTAGGCTCTGGAAGGGGCTCTCAGGTCTCCCTGGATCCTTCCCTTCTCCAGGTGAACACCCCCAGCTCTCCCAGCCTGGCTCCAGGGCAGAGTGGGTACTTCCATGAAATGGCCCCGTTTTGCTGGAAAAGGGACCTGACTACTTTCTGTCTTTTACATCTTACTTTTGAGTCACATCTTCCTGAATGTGCTGGGAGGATTCAGCTCAGGGAAATATGGAAGGAATCAATTTCTAATGCTGTGAATATCTCAGTTTTATCCTTCAGGCTCAGGTTCACTTTGGCGATAAATGTGGGTGAAATTAGTGAGTTTTTTGAGCAGTCTGGCATATTTTCAATCTTTTCATCACTTGCTGTTGATTTCTGTCACTTGTGATTGCTGTTTTCCCATCTTAAGGGAAGAATAACACAATTACTTCTTCTGTGTACCGTGATCCCGAGAGCCACCTTGGGAGAGATACAGCAGGTGCCCTGGGTGAGGCAGGGCCTTGCAGCCACCACAGGGAGAACAAGGTTTACACTGGATAGTAGGGAAAATTTCTTCCCCTAAAGAGTTGTCAAGCCCTGGCAGAGCACGTCAGGGCTCAGGAGTCACCATCCCTGGAAGGGTTAAAAGAAGGTGTGGATATGGAATTAGGGGACATGGTTTAGTGACAGGCTTGGCAGTGCTAATTTAATGGTTGAACTAGATGATCTTAACGGTCTTTTCCAATGTAAATTATTCCATGATTTTATAATTGTAAGATCATTTGTTCTGGGGAAAGCTTGGTAGACTTTCCTCTGCAGGGGTTGCACAGCACCCCATGGAGAGTCCCCCAAAAACCACGAGTGGGAAACACCAGGTGTGCAGTGCAGCTCATCTCAGGTCATCCCCAAACTGGCAGGATAATCAGTCCCTTTGATTTTTTTCCAGCTGTGCCACATCCCAGACTCCATCTACAAAAAGAAGGGATTTTTTTTTAATCCTATTTAGCAACCCTCCATCCCCCAGCATTTCAGCTTTGCCCTTTAACACCTCCCCCTTTCCACCTACCCACCCACTGCCTAGTCTGGCATCCCTGGAAACATTCAAGCCGGGTTGGATGGGGCCTGGAGCAACCTGGGCTAGTGGAAGGTGTCCCTGCCCATGGCAGGGGGGTGGGACTGGATGAGCTTTACGGTCCCTTCCAACCCAAACCATTCTGTGATCTTATAATGAAGTCAGGAGCACAAACTCTTCACTGCTGACACTGGGAGAGCCCCTGCAAGCCCCTGTGACCCCAAGCCCCCATGGCTGTTTCCTGAGATCCCCTCACCCTGAGATACCTCACAAATTAGCTGAGATCAGTCCCAGGGCAGGTCTCCAGCTGCTCTGCAGGTTTGTTAATCATTCTCTTCCAACTTCCTGCGACAGATGCTGTGCCAGCATCCCACATGCTGCAGAAAGCTCGGGTGAAGCTCATCAGCAGGGAGCGGTGCTTGGAGCAGATCCCACAGCTCCAGGAGAACATGATGTGTGCTGAGGTGGAGGAAGAACAAGACAACTGCCAGGTAAAGTGACCTGGGCCGGGCAGTGCTGCCTCACTACCAGGTTACGCTGGGAAAGGAGACAGAAAAGTTTGTCCTGGAGGGTCAAGCCAAGAGAACTGGGAGGGAAATTTAATCTGAGAGTGTTCAATTTGAAAATGAGAAATGTTTCTTGGGTGAGGTCTTGCCTCTGATCCTGATGTCCTTTCCTAACATGGCAGATTGGTCTGTGGGTGCCAGAACTAGTCCCACCTTACTGCAATGTGTTACTGACAGAGGAGGATGAACTTTTCAAGCTAAATTAGGAGGAGTTTGGGGAGTATTTGGTATCAGGGAGCTGACACAAACACTTCAAATGAGAAGAATTCACCCAGACTTGTGCCTTCAACATATTCCACCCTCAGGATTGATGACCTGATGTCAAACAAAGTCTGAAAGCCAAAAAACACTTTCATAACATCCAACCTCCAACCTCTCCTCTGAGAGCCCGGTAAGGACCAGGCTCTCCTGCAGCCTCCATCCTCCACTGGGCAAGGATTTTAGAATCACAGAGTGACTTGGGCTGGAAGGGACCTTAAAGATCATCCAGCTCAACCATCCTGCCTTGGGCAGGGGCACGTTCCCCTAGACCAGGTTGCTCCACCCCCCATCCAACTGCATCTTAGACATCTGCATGTGTTTGGAGGGAGATGGATGAGCAGACGTGTATGAACAGCTTTATCCTGTAGGAATTATTCATGGCAGGGACTAGAACAGCACCTAGGACAGAGAGATCCCCTGTCCTTTGGGCAATGACAGTGGTTACAAGGACCATGGACTGCAAACCCATGGCAAGCTGGGCCTGTAGCTGGGCAGTGCAGGGGAAGTTTGGGTTGCAAAATGACTTTTTGTTTAGCCAGAGAGCATCTGCCTCTGCAACCACTCAACTCATGACATTCACCTCTATTAAATTCAATCAAAACTTTTAAAAAGAACCCTGCCACGGATTAATATCAACGTGATTAAAGAATGCACTTCCCAGCCCAGCCTGAAGTTCTGCAAGTGAATTATGCTGGTGAAACAGCAAGAGCACTTGTACCCAGAGAAATGAATCTCCTGTATTCAGAAAGCTGATGAGGGAGCTATTTTGATCTACAATAATGTCAGAATTATCTGAGAAATGAACCAGCACCGTGAGCTTTCCAAGCAGTGGAAGCACACGAGGATTTCACGTGGGATATTGCTCAGGATTCAGCATCTGCCCACTTTTTGTGGGAGCTGGACCAGGCAGAAAAGTTTCACAACCTGAAATAATGAGAGCAGGACAAAACCAGACCCCAGGTCAGAAGCGGAGTTCTTCAGGGGAGAAGCAAATGACACAATTTTTCATCAGAATTTGCTAATTTGCAATTTGCTGGTGGGTGGTTTTCCGGGAAGTGCTGATTAAAGACTGAGAGGGCACATTTTGGCCTCACTAGGCTGGTTCAGGAATCTGGTGGCTTGTCCACAGATGGGCTGCCTGGTAATGGACTGGGAGGCCAGGGCTGAACCTGCTGCTTGTTTTGTAGTAGGGACCACACACAGAATCACAGAATCACTGAGGTTGGAAAAGACCTCCAAGATCATCAAGTCCAACCTGNCACTCCCTTCCTTGGATATTCTCCAGCCCCTCAACATCTTTCTTGTCATGAGGGGCCCAGAACTGGACAATTCACCTGCCCTGGGCAGAGAGTGAGGCTCTGTGAACACTGCTATCCACTGAGCTCTGCTTGTCTCTAAAGATTACAGGGTTTGTGTCAAATGAGAATGAGGCCAGATTTCAAAAGACCTAAATCCTTTACAAAGTCATCACTGTCATGGAGATAGAGCAGTCCTGGGCATGGTGTTGGCCTATGCCAACCAGCTGTCTCCTGGATGACTTCCAGACACAGCTCCAGCTTTTGTATGGATCAGGAGCCACCCACAATAAACACTCTGGAAAGGCCAGGAAGGAGTAGAAGCTCAGGCAAGGCAGAGATGCCAGATGAGGGAACAAGCCTTGGAGAGGCTGAGTTTGTTGCTGTAGCTGTGGTCCCAGAAACCTGGAAGCCACGCACTGTGTAGACACATGATCTGTCTGGACACAGAGCTGATAAAAGCCTTACATTGACCTCATGTGAGCTTTGCTGAGTGTCAGGATATGTGTGTTCATGTCCAGAGCCAGGCTAAGGCAGGCAAGTTGCTTGAATTGAAGTGGTAAGTCCACATGATCCACATCTGGATCCAAGTCTTTGAACTGTGATGGAATGACCTTTTAAACAGGCAGATACTGAGATGATGAGGGGAAATGGTTTCAAACCAAAAGAAGAAAGATTTAGATTAGGTTTTAGGAAGAAATTGTTTCCTGTGAGAGTGGTGAGGCCCTGGCACAGGGTGCCCAGAGAAGTTGTGGCTGCCCCATTCCTGGAAGTGTCCAAGGCCAGCTTGGAGCAACCTGGGCTAGTGCAAGGTGTCCCTGCCCACGGCAGGGGGTGAGAAGTAGATGAGATTTAAGGTCCCTTTTCATACAAACCCTTCTGAGATTCAATGAATTTATGATTCCAAGAACATCCTCAGTGTTCTCCTTGTGTGCCATTTGTGTGCCAGATTTCCCCTGATACCACACGTTGATTTATGCGAGTAATGAAAGTTCCACCAATATCTCCACCAAGGCATATGGAAGTTTTATCCCACTGCCCACTGCCTTACTACTCCCATGTGTCAATAGGACATGGAATCACAGAATCATTAAGGTTGGAAAAGCCTCCAAGGTCACCAAGTCCAATCTATGACTGATCCCCACCTTGTCACCCAGCCCAGAGCACTGAGTGCCATGCCCAGTTCTTCCTTGGACACCTCCATGGACTCCACCACCTCCCTGGGCAGCCCCTTCCAATGTTTGACCACCCTTTCAGTGAAGAAATTCCTCCTGATGTCCAACCTGAACCTCCCCTAGTGCAGCTTGAGGCCATTTCATGAATAGAAAGCACATGAATAAAAAGGCTCAGACATTTCACCAGCTGCCATAATACCAGTACCAGACAAGACTAATTTGTGGATAACCGACCATATTCCTATAATAACTCAAGCAGATTGAATAGCAGAGCTCCCAAGTATTTGTACTTTATAAAAAAATAATCCATTCACTTAAAAAGAAAAATCTATTATATCCCAATTCCCTCACAGTTCTGCAGACAAATATATAGATTGACTGTGAATTAACACTAACAGGAGCTGTAATTGACTTATAGTTCTATTTAGTCATAAACATTAGCATTAATGGATGTTCGTGGGGTACAAGTGCTAAAGAACAGACACTGGAGATGGCCTATGTATTATTTTTTTTGTGTGCTACATTTCTTCCATGACCCCATGAACCACAATTGATGTCTAATTCCTTGCTTTCTTAAGCACCTTTTGTTAGGCTCTGATGCAATGGTAAGTTGAACAATAATTAGAGTATAAGGGACTCACAAAGCAAATGCCTCCTTCAGAGCCTTCCCTACCCAGGCAAAATTCAGTAAATGGCCCAATTATATTTCAGAGAGGCTGTGGGGGCAGCTCTGGCTGTGTTGATTAGGATGGAGCGTGTTCAGCTGGAGTCACAGTTCATGTGCAGTTCAGGTCAGCAGCAGATGAAGGGGGGCCCAGTCCCTGGCCTGACTTTCAGGGGAAGGAATTGTTGTGTGGCCCCCAAGAGCAGTGGGATGGTTCCAGATCAGAAGAGTCACGGGCTGGAGGTATCTGCCCCCTCCCATTGACTGTAGCAGGGGGTGATTTTGGCCATCAAATCACAGAATGATTGGAATTGGAAGGGACCTTAAAGGTCATCCTATCCCATTCCACCCCTGCCATGGGCAGGAACACCCAAACCCCATCCAACCTGGCCTTGGACACTTTCCAGGGATGGGGCAGCCATAGTTCCTCAGGGCAACCTGTGCCAGAGTCTCATGACTCAATATCCAAATTAACCCTCCCCTCCATCAGGTTAAAGTCATTCCCCCTTGTCCCATCTCTGATAAATGTCTGAAACGATGCCAGGATGCATCTGTGCTCTAGATTTTGCTTCCTTTAGCTCTGTGAAAAAGCAGGGAAGGACCTCTTTTCTTCAGCTGCAATGTCCTGCCCACATGTACTGGCAGCAGTTTGGAAAGGGAAAAATCCCTTTCCAACATCTGGGATGATCAGGGCTCTCACCCCATATATCTGGAACAACAGTAGTAGTTATTGTGCAGCTCTGGGTGGGATTTATCCAGCCAGATTTCAGATGTCTTTTCTATAACCATCAGCATCTACAGAACCATCTTTCCATCAACAGGGAGATAAAAAAGCACTTCTGGCCTGTGAGTCACTGAGACTGTTTCAACCCTCTATGTTACCATGAGATCAGTCTCTGTATGTGTGTTTACTGCTCCCCATTATTAAAAGCTGGAGGTATTTAGTTTGGAGACACTTGGCTCCAAGGCAGAACGGTTGCCTACATCTCAATATCCAGTGCTCTTTTAGATATCCCAGAATATGCCCATGGGATCCCTTGCTCCCACCTCAAACCACACCACAGTAAGTAAGGTGACTGCAATGGAAACCTGACACTGGAAAAGCTCTTGCATCCTTTCACAAGTTCTTGAATCCTTTTGCTGGTCCTAAGGTGGCTCCAAAATTGCAAAGGAAGACTTGTGAGATGGACTATTTTTAATGGAAGAAAGTCTGCAAAAGAAAATGGGGTCCATACAGGTAAATTATCATGGATTCAAGGAGAAGACCACAAACAAGGATAGTGTGGTCAGTCCCTCAAAATATCAAAATAGAGGTGGATGGGTGATGGTCTGGCTGCAGCCCTTAGGGACAGGGAGCATCCATGTGAGGTCTGAGGCTGAAGATCCTTCTGCCTATGAGACAAAGGTGTCCTTGGGGCCAGGAGTCAAAACTAACGACATTTCAGCTCAAAGTTCTTATGAACTACCCAAAATTCCTTTATTATTCCTTACCTTAATATTAGAATCACAGAATTGTTGAGGTTGGAGAAACCCTCTGAGATCATTGAGTCCAACCACTCCCCCAGCACTGCCAAGCCCACCACTAAACCATGTCCCCAAGGGCCACATCTACATGCTTTTTGAGCATTCTTGTCCTATTGAAAAGAGTGATCCACTCCCCCTCCCTGTCATGGATTTTCCATCACTGAACTATCACTACCACCAGGAGGTGAGTTTTTTTCCCTAAGTGATAGATGACTTTAAGTAGGAAGGTGTCCTGGGAAATCCCAGAACAAAGCAGTAGAAAGGTGTTTCTGCATTTTCAGTCTCTTAAATTTGCTCTGGAGGGTGCTTTGATGTGCAGCTCACAAGAACAAAACACTTTTCCCATGTCCCATGGTTTTATAGGACTTTCATCTTTGTATCATTTTATGATGTGGGCAGACAAGTGAGCACATTCAGGCTGTGGTGGTTTAATTTCATCTGCCAAAAATTAATTCCTATTGCAAGGACCTGGAAAGGTGATGATGTTGGATGTCTCTTCTGTCTTCTTCCTCTGGGTCATAGCTTTTGGTTCCTCAAAAAGGGGTCCAGCATGACTGTGTGCCTGGTGGGTGAGGCTGTGGGGAGCAGAACACCTCTGGATCCAGCTGAACACCAAATCCCAGTGTGTGCTTGCCCTGGGAATGGGGGAATGGGTGTGATGAGTCAGAGTAGCCACTTCTCATTCAATTCCTGTGAGTCAATACAGCTTTGAGGGAAAGCCATGACTCACAGGCAGATCCAAATTCTTTGAAGGAGTCGCCAAGCAGGTGGCAGAGGGTGATCCAAACATCTAACACGTGCTGAGATTTCCAAAAGCCTCACCAAAGGCTCATGGAGAAACTGAACAGCTGTGGAGTGGAAGGGTTTTAGTTTGAAAGGGAGGCAACACAGAGGAAGGATTTGAATGGAGAAAGGGCTTCCAAGGAGACTCGTGCTGGCATCCATCAAGGAATTTTGATGCTCAAGGAGGGCAAATGCTGAGATGACCAACTGGCCAAAAAGTGGTCAGAATGAAAGCTGGCTGTGCAGAGGTGCAGCAGGTCTCACTGTTCTGAGTGACTGGAGGTTGAAACAGATGCAGAAGGTTAAAGAGCAGATGCAGCTCATTATTGATAAAGAAAAATAATGGATATAGGGAGAAGCAACTCCAGCTGTTCACTTGTGATAATAGGCTCTAATTTAGCTGTTAACACGCAAGAAGGACTTGGAGTAACTGGATAGTCCTTCAAAAACATCAGCTTGAGGCTCTGTGGTGGTCAAAAAGGCAATGAGAACATAATGAATTAATAGGTCAGGAAAAGGTAGCAAAGCAAAGTGTTATGCCAGGGCACTAATCCTGGGAGCTGACGCCTTGTGTGTTGTGTGAGATTCCTGTCCAGTCCACCTGAGAAGGGAATGGCAATTTTCAAAAAGGAGGGAAGTAGAGCAGGAAGAATCAACAGGGATGTGGAGCAGCTTCTGGCAGAGTGGGGAATAACAGAGCAGGACTCTGAGTCCTGTAAAAATGATGTTTGACCGGGCTGTGACGGACATTTCTGAGTTCCTGAGCAGCACAGAGAGGAGTCAAGAACTGTCCTCAGTCACTGCTGCTCCACACACATAAAGGAGGGGTGTCTGATGGCCCTGTCAGGCAGCAGGTTTAAAACAAATAGAGGAAAGTGTTCTTTCATCCATCAGATAATTAAACGGAAGTCACTGACCAGGATGTTGTGGGTATTTATCCTAAGGGATAAATGGATTCAAAAAGCAATTAGGGAACTTCCTGGATGGAGATGTCTCTGAGGCTCTTAACCACTGTGATGTAAATACAACTCTGTAAATACTCGTGCTGTTTCTCATTCTCCTTCCCTGAGCACTTGCTGCAGATGATGGTCAGAGACAAGAGTCTGGGCCA
The DNA here is from genome assembly GCA_013400415.1 of Scytalopus superciliaris. NCBI lineage: Eukaryota > Metazoa > Chordata > Aves > Passeriformes > Rhinocryptidae > Scytalopus > Scytalopus superciliaris. The sequence continues at coordinate 335,404 of VXBX01004944.1, forward strand.
CACGGGGCTTTGGCCAGATGCACTTGAACTGTCTGTGCCACCACAGCTGCTAATGGACCCTGCTGACATCAGTGTGGATGGATTTTGGGTGGTCTTCTGCCATTTTCCAGCACGGGGATGGAGGGACAGAGCAGCTGAAGGCTCTCACCTGAGATCTTAAAGGGCTTGCATGAAAGGATTCCACGTGCCCTGTGTTACCTGGTTCAGTTTTCAGACTTGCACACTCAAAAATGGCCACACAGCCTCCTTCCTGCCAGCTTTCTCCAAAGACAGCTTGAAACAACCGAAGAATCATGTGTTTGCCTTTGCTTCCAGCAGCCAGGCCAGCTCTGATGGCCAGTGTTGTGATTCACATGCTGATTGTCTCCAATTTACACAGAGCTTACCAACATGAAAATGAAACAAGCAATGACTTGCGTGGATTGTGTATCCTCCTAATGAGGATCAGACGAGTTGTTCTCCCTCCCCCAGAGCTTCTCCCACCTCAGAAGATTTATGTGGCTGAACGTGTTTGTTCTGATCAATTACTGTGTTGCAGACATGAATACAAATACAAAAGAGAGAAGATTACACTTTGAATCCAAAGCCCACTAAAGTCAGCAGAAGGGCTCCCGATGCTCACAAAAATGAGGGTGAAAAAGATGAAACTTTTGCTCTGCTTCAGTGAACAAAGCACCTTGTTAGTCAGTCAGATTTTATACAACCCAGAGCTATTTATCAGCGGATACATCATTGCTCTCACCTCTCCTAATGGGAGGATTAACATGTTTAAGGCATGAATTCAGCACCAGATCTGATTTGTCGGGTTGCTTTTCACTCCTCTTTTGGATGACAAGGAACATGCAACAGAAGCAAAGATGCTATATTTAGGGGTTTTTTCCTATCCAGAAACTTGGCTCTTAGAATGAAAAGCAGGAGCAGGTATCTGGTGTATGTTGCTGACCAGAAGTATTTCACTACCAGGATACAGGAGCAGCATTTAATAATTCTTCAATCCTCAGAGTCGTTAACATGAGCATTCATTAAATTAATGTTACTGGAAGCATCACAGAGCTGAGATAATTGTCCCAGCACTCAAAAACTCGCTCCTCCCACACCCTCTCCTACACAAGGATGGAAAACCTTGGGCTGGCATTTCTGAGAGCTTAAGGTGGATACAGGGATATTCAGAAGTGTCCAAGAAGTGAGTGCATTTTCTCCATCTTTAGTCCTATAAAAACCAGGTTACTCATTCATCCAGGCTGCTGCTATAATTATGTGAGCGAGATTATCACACGGAGGGGATGATTTAGCCCACATGGTGATAAAACCATCACGCTAAATAGCTGAAGTTGAGAGAAATGGCATGTTAGAAGTAGCACCCATGAAGCAGAGCAGCTCAGCCCACATGGAAAGGGATCTGAAGCAGGATTTGGGGCTCAGGGCTTGTGGATTAGGGAAATGGATTTGCAGCTGCTGCCTGGTTTGTCACAGCATTGCTGAGCTCCCTCCCTGTCCAGGTTTTAAATCACTGATCCCCCTTTCCCCACCAACCAGGCAGAGAACCAAATGGACATGGTTAAAGAGGCAAACAGGGAAGAGCAGATCTGATTTGAAAGGAAAACTGCATGAGAAATAGCTCAAATAAGTATTCCTGGCTCTGCCATTGCCTTGTGCAAATCACCCCCCTTTTTTGCCACGGATTTCTCAGCTCTGAAACGCGATAAGACACTTCCCCCAGGGACAATCAGGAGACATTGGGAACTAACCAGTGTTTAAACGCCCTGGGAAGAAGGATCCTTTGCACGTGTGAACAGCCCCCAAATTGGACACTGGAACTGATCTGCCCCATGGTGTGCAGGGGCTCCTGCAGTGCTAAAATTCTCCTGTGTTGGCAAGAGCATCAGCAGTGAGGGCCGTGAGCCGCTGCAGCGTCACGGCCGCGTGTGCCGCTCCCACTCCCTCCACTCCATTTATTATCTTTGTGTGGGAAGCTCTTCCTCTCACTACCAGGATAACACTGTTTGGCCTGTTCCTGCCCTGAGGGAATTGGCAGCAAAATTCCCAGTAACCGAATCGTGCGTGGATGCTCATTCATTCCAACAGGATGCCATCGCCAAGGACACTGATAACGCACGGGGTCCAAGGTCACTGTGAGGTCACCCGTGTGATTCATGTGAATCCTCGGCTGAAACAGGGTCAGGAAATGTCTTCAGGTGCTGAGTCTGAAGAGGGTCCAGCAGCACTGGCTGAGCTGCAGGGATGTAGCTGCAATAACACCCTTTCAGTGCCAATTTATGTTTGGACTCAACAATCTTGAAGTTCTTTTACAATCTAAATGATTCTGTGGTTCTTGTGGGTCCCCTCTAGCTCAGGATACTCTATGATTCTATGAAGATTCCCTCTGTATTTATCTTAATTTTCCCCTCCTGTATGCACATAAAGGAAAAAAAAAACAAACAGGGGAAAAAATATAAAAGATAATCATATTAATGACCTGGGCTGTTCATCTTGGAGCAGGAATTCAGCCACAAACTTTAGCAAGTGCTGATGAGCTGCACAAGGGACCACAGTGGCTTCCTTGCTTGTTAATTAATGTGTGTTAGCTCAGGGCAGCTGCTGGCAGAAGGGGCTTCATCCATTAGTGTCAGAGATGTTTCTCACTGCAGTGTGCAAAGAGGGAAGGACAACATTTCCCAGGAAAGTTAGCTGTCTTGGGAAATGGGTTTGTATTGAATTTATTTACCATGTGTGCTAGAGAAAAGGTGGAAAAAAGACTCCAACCTGCTGTGGAAGGAAACTTACCTGTAGCAGGGAGTGCACAGCACTGAAGGTGTACCAAGAATCATGGAAAGGTTTGGGTTGGAAGGGACCTTAAAGATCATCTCATTCCAGTCACTTGCCATGGGCAGGGACACCTTTCGCTAGCCCAGGTTGCTCCAAGCCCTGTCCAACCTGGCCTTGGACACTTCCAGGGATGGGGCAGCCACAGCTTCTCTGCGAAACCTGTGCCAGGGCCTCACCACCATCACAACCAACAATTCCTTCCCAATATCCCACCTATCCTTGCCCTCTGGCAGTGGGAAGCCATTCCCCCTTGTCCTGTCCCTCCATCCCTTGTCCCAAGTCCCTCTCCAGCTCTCCTGGAGCCCCTTTAGGCTCTGGAAGGGACTCTCAGGTCTTCCTGGATCCTTCTCTTCTCCAGGTGAGCACCCTCAGCTCTCCCAGCGTTTCCTCAGGAAGTTCTTCATCTGTCTGGGTGGATTTTTGGTGGTTTCCTTTCTCCCTGGGGTTGTGTTTAGAGATTCCATACCTGGATGTGCTCTTGGTGTTCCAGGTAGAGCAGCCATAAGGAGAATATTCCTCTCCTTGAGGTGGCTGCAACCTGCAGCCGAAGCCTTGCCCACACTGGGTGAGTGATGGTTGCCCTTCCAGCACCAGGCAAGTTTTCAGTGAAATCACTGTTGTTTCAAGAAGGATTTGTCAGGATTATTGTTCATCTCCTGTCCAATTTCTGGATGCCAGCCCCCAAAATTCACAGTGGCAGCTACCCAGCACCTTCACGCACCAGTCTGGCAGAGAAGTCAAGGACTGAATGAGCAGTCACAGCAAATGTCCCTTTTCACTCCTTGATGTTGTCTCTGGCTGACAGGTTTCAGGGATCCTCCTGGGACCATGGGAGCATGTGGAAAAGCCTGGGAAGGACAGGGCAGTGCACTGAGCCAGAGCTTGTGACTGATCTTCTCTTACCTTCTGTATCTATTTATGCTGCAGCTGTGAAGTTTTGAATCCAAATTTCCATTTTTTTTGCTCCAAATCCTCACAAACCTGGGACATGGTTTGATTTTCCCCATCAGCCTGTGTGAAGCAGCTGCTGTGAGGGACCTGAGGTTTGATCCAGCTCTAACATCCTCCTTCTGCCACAGGTGGACAGCGGGGGACCTCTGGTTTGCAGCTACTGGAACACCATGAAGTGGTTCCAGGTTGGCATCATCAGTGAGAAAAAGCCAAAGCACAAGATTCTAACATCTGTTTACAGCTACCGTGGCTGGATTCAGAACGAGACAGCCATAAGGGGCAAACCTTTTTTCACTGAGGGTGTGGACAACGGGGCATGAGCCAGAGTCCTTTGTTCCAGGGCTGGGGCGCCCCTCGTGTTCCTTGAGCATTATTTCCTCCTCTTTATCTCTTTAATAACAATGAGAATACTTGAGAGAAGAGTTTTGAAAACATAATAAAAGCCAGAACTTCCATCTCATTATTTATTCTCTGATGACCCACACAGTCATGTCCGAGGCCAATCTGCTCCACCTCACTGGTGTGGACACCAACAGGAGGTGTCACAACGAGACAGGGAGGGAGGCAGAGGGTGGAGAAATGCAATGGAAGAGGCAGGACTTGGACAAGAGGGGCCATAACCCTTTGAAAAACACAGGTTTTCCACCTCAGACCCAGTGATTTGCTATGTTCAGATGCAAAGTGGAGATGTGACATCTGAAGGTTCTGATCCCCTTGGAAAGTTGAAACCCTAGGAAAGGTCTTCACTCACTCAATTGCGCATTAGCTCAGCTGGTGGTAGGACAGCTCTGGGTTAATGTATCTTAAGATAATTATTAGCTGGACAAAGTATCCCTTGCCTTGCAGCTGGGCCAAGCTAAGAACATCTTCATAGACCTCAGTGGCTGCTCGTTGTCAAATTCAGTGGCTCCTTAACCCAGAAAAGGGGCAATAAGTCTCAGACCAGTGTAAGAAGATGTAGCATTGTGTAACTAATTAGTCTTAATTACCTGGATGGGAAATGTTGGAGTTTGGGTGTTAAAGGCAACAGAGAAAAATATATCTGCCCAAAGACCAGCACTGCAGTACCTAAAGGGGCTCCAGGAGAGCTGGAGAGGGTCTTGGGACAAGGGATGGAGGGACAGGACACAGGGAATGGCTTCCCACTGCCAGAGGGCAGGGTTAGGTGGGATATTGGGAAGGAGTTCTTGGCTGTGATGGTGGGCAGGGGCTGCGATGGAATTCCCAGAGAAGCTGTGGCTGCCCCATCCCTGGAAGTGTCCAAGGCCAGGTTGGATGGGACTTGGAGCAAACTGTGCTAGTGGAATGTGTCCCTGCCCATGGCAGGGGGTGGAATGAGATGAGCTTTGAGGTCACTTCCAACCAAAATCATTTTATTCAGTGATGAGAGAACTGGTTTGGAGCTATCTAGAAAATGCCACCTTCAGAAACCCCTTAGATTTATGATCAGCCAAAATTAATCCCTTGCAAGTAAATGGTAAATCAAAAGGAAATAGCATTTCCTTTCCCTGTTAGAAGCCTTTTTTGTGCTTTGCTGAGAGCTCCACATCAGCTGGGCCTGAGCTGGTCCTTCATTCTACACATGGTCCTTCACTGATCTCCAGCAGGAAAGTGCATTGCAAAATGTGGTTCTGCTGTTCATAAGGAGGTTTTTGCTTTTTTTGGGAGTGCTGGGGAAGGAGGCAAACACCAAAGTCCCCTTCATGTCCCACTTTGCATAAAAACACCTATAATTTGCAGCAATGATAAAACTCAGTGAATGTGCAATGGGACAGAACCTCACAAATTGGTTTTAATTACCTTGATATTTTCTGGCTAGCTGGTGGAGAAGCCTTGTAAATGAGAATTAATTCATCTACCTTAAGCTAATGCAAACCCATCTTGGCATAAAAGTCAGGCTTTATTTTCTGTGTTATCTGAGCAGAAAATAATGCTTAATTATTATTAGTTCTGAGTAATGCTTATGAAAATTGCTCCACATTAATTTCACATGGCTGACTGGCTAATGGATGCATAAGGGTCTTGTAACCCTTTGCAAAATGACTAATAAGAGCTAAAAACAAGGGGAATATATTACTTTAACAGCTATTAGTAGTAGACAGTGTCTGCTGGCATTAATACCTATATTTATTTTCCTTTCTATTAATAATATATCAACAGATTCTAGAAGCTGTGGACATCAGGAAATATTTCCCAATGCTGCAATCCCCTCAGCCACAGAATTGTTTCCCCCAGGAGGAAATGAGAGAAGTCCTCCTGCTTGAATTATTTTAATGTAGGGATTGTATGAAGCACTTTTGTCTCCAGCACAAGGCAGGGGAAAAGCCTGAACTTACAGGGACCTGCAAAGGGTCTTTTCCATCAGCAGTATTTGTAAATTGTTCATGGTCTGTGTTAAATGAAGGCAGGGCCCTGCTGTTTTGATCCATCCTATTCCTTATTTACTCACTGGATTTGGGGAAAGTTTGCACTTCCTGCCTCGGTTTCCCTACTTGTAAATGCAGATCATGAAAGTGGTTTACTTTGCCATATGGAAGCATCACTTCTGCAAATTAAGACCAGCTACGTAGCTGCAAAGTAATGAACAGGAAAGGCTTTCTCCTCATTTAAAACATCGTAAATTTCAGTAAAGTGAATTCATCTTTGCTGCTTCATCCACTGCTCAATAATGAGGATGAGGAAGGAAATGTTTGTTTAACATTTCTAGGCTGTAAGCAGGTCTGATGAAAACATGTTGATGCAGTGTTTTGTTTCAAAGGCATTTGTGTTTTGAGAGGGCATCGGCTTTGATTGTGGATTTGATGGGAACATGTTTTGAGTCACTCAAAATCAAAATGCAGCATGTCAGGCTTTGTCAGCAGCAGGTCAATGTGACACAGGAATTGTTTAAGCTTTAGAACATTGGTGGTTTGTGTTTATTATGTTATTGTATTCTGTATAGGATCACAGAATAGTTTGGGTTGGAAAGGACCTTTTAAAGCTCATCTCCTTCCACCACCACCCACGTTGGCCCGGACACCTTCCACTCAATCTGGTTGCTCAAAGCCTGACCTTGAATGTTTCCAAGGATGGAATAACCACCACCTCTCTTGTGGCTTTAGACCATCTAAGTGAAAAGTTTCCAGACTGGAGAACTCCATGTTTATGCTTCAGGCTGCAGCTGGGGGTGTTCACTTCTTGTCTTAACTTGCACCTCATTTCTTCTTGGCCCTTCCTTCTTTCCAGATACAGATTTTGTTTGCAGCACTTTTAGCAGCAAACACCAGAAGAGTAGCAGGATATGGAAATGTTTAGAGACCTGGGAAACCATCTGTAAGAGGATTCATGGGAAAAAAATAGTAGGATATGGGTAGTCAGGCAGAGAAAAGGGGTAGTCAGGGCTTGCTTGCGTGTTTTGCTAAGGAGATAAGAAGAGTATCTCATGTGAGCACCAAAGACAGGAATTTAAAAGGCAATACATCAAAATAATTTAGGGTTAGTTCTGCAGAGATTAAGGGCTTTGTATATCCAGGTGTTTCCCTGTCTGCCCAGTCCCAGGAGGCATTTGCACACCAGCTTGAGCAGAGAGGGAGGATTTGAAGATGATGATATTTATGCAAATTTGGCAGCAAGAGCTGGTTGAGATGAGAAATGGGGAGGGATCAAAGTACAGTTTTATGGCTCCACCTCAGAGAAGGAAGGTTGGAAGAGCATCAGTCCACGGTCAGGAATCCAACCTGTACTCATCCTCCTATCGGAAGATGTCTCATCCCATGGCAAGGGGGTTGGAATGAGATGAGCTTGAAGTTCCTTCTAACCCAAATCATTCTCTGATTCTATGACCCAGTGTGATGATCCCAGACCTGTCACGCAGCTCCTCCTTGGTACATGGGACCTGAAGTGACCTGAAGACAAAAAGTTGCTGGTACTGTCCTTATAGAGGGACAGAGACTTCCAATTTTCTGCCTTTCCAGCCTGTACCTCCTCACAGGAATAAGACATAAGTCTTGTCTTCTGCTCCCTTTATCATCCTGAGCACTTCCCTGTCCCTCTGAGGAGAAGGCAGAGGGCACACATGGCTCTGACCGCGACTACTGACATCCATTTGTCACTTCCTATGCACTACATGGAGTGAAAAGTGATTTTTACTGGCAGTAATGTAGGTTTGAGCTGGAGTCTGAAAACTGAAGAGGATCAGCACCTATTCCCACATTTCCCGGTGTCTTCCCAGATGGTTTTCTGGAAGTGCCATTTTTCAGGGTAAGGACTCTGCTTATCCTTCTGTAAGGGTGAGAATAACAATTGGAGTGCAGGCATGTCTCTTGGGATGCACCGATTGTGACAGTGATTAATCACCACTGACAACTGAAATGAAGGTGGCTCTGGGACAGAAGACACTACTGAGCATTCAACTCTTGATTTGTTGAAAAACTGCTGATCACTTCTGGTGTTAGGCTGGAGAGATGCAGAGACACCTTCCACTGGCCCAGGTTGCTCCAAGCCCTGTCCAACCTGGCCTTGAACACTTCCAGGGATGGGGCTCCACAGCTTCTCTGGGTTACCAGAGAACCAGCTTGGTCACCTCTGGGCACTGTTCTGACTCCCGGTGGCTACTGGGGCTTCAAAATGAACAAACTGGCAGCAACTGAGTTTTTCCAAGGTTCCTGGGATTTGGGTTCAGGGTGTGCTGCCATTTGCAAATCTCTGAGGTGCCCCACATTTGAACTGTTCTCTGTTCTCTGGAGGGCTCTGGCCATGTCCTTCAGGGGAATATAACTCTCCTAAATCCTCCAAGGACTGAGAGATCTCCAGGTATGACCTTTTACTGTTCTTTGCCGGCTCTTCATCCATTCAGGAGGAGTCAAATCTTGTCCAGGACATTCCTACCCTGTGTACTGACATTTCTGGGATGGAGTTCACTGTCTTTGTATCAGCCCATGTGGTCCTATGTCTATTATTTGTGACCAAATCAGCGTCACTAACACTTCAGGGTTTTAGCTGTGCTTGCACAGCACCAAGACATACCCTCTTTCTCATCCCATCCCACCAGCAAGGAGATTGAGGGTACACAAGAAGCTGGGAGGGGACACAGACAGAGCAATTGACCCCAAGTAACCACAGGGATATTCCAGACCATACAATGTCATGCTCAGCAGTGAAATCTTGGGGAAAGAAGAGGAAGGGGGGAGGTGTTTCAACTTTTGGCATTTGCCTACCCAAGTATCATTCAGCTGCACGGAGCCCTGCCTTCCTGGGGATGCCTGAACACCT
>VXBX01004946.1:0-93603 GCA_013400415.1 Scytalopus superciliaris
TATTTCTTTCTTTACAATTGCTCAACAATTATAATAGGGTATATTTAATATTATTTAATCAATTTTAGGTAAGAGGAAGCTGGTTCAATCTGGTGGAAGTTATAGCAGAGATTCTACCTTATATCTTTTAGATAGGTGGAAGAACTCATCTCTATATCAGAGAGGTGTGGTACCAACATTATGCCCAATACTACATAGTCAAGCCCTTGTGTCCACCTGTAAAACATCCCAAAATCCATTGATTTCATTAATCAAAATGAGAAGCTTGTAAAAAGCACCAGCCAAGTGGCAGAAATGCATCTGATAGATAACAGTGATGGTCAAGGTGGTCTAGCAGGTATGGATGATGCCATCTTATCTCAAACTAGGAGGCAGATGTGTGCGGACATTTAAAAATGATTTGATGAAAATAATTTACTATAAATTGGCACAACAAAGCTTTACCAAGTGCATTAGAGCTCTTGAACCAGAGAAGGGTTGATATAAATGTTCTTGAATGAAATGGGAGTGAAGTGTAATAAATAAGAAAGAATGTTGTTCCTCTGTTGGTTTAGGTTTTTTGATTTTTGGGTTTTTTTTTTCTTTCTTTCTTTCTTTCAAGGCAGTTCAAAGCTGATAATAAAGTACACCTACATCCTAATAAAAGCATCAGAATGCTAATAATCCTATGCTGATTGAACTGCCTGTCACTGAATTTGTCATTGATGGAAAAGTCAGTGTGCCTAATTGTCAGATTTATGCCATCTGAAATGGCAAAACTAATAGCAGTAAAAAGCTGAGAAATAAACAAACATGTTGATATTTTATACTCTTATTTCCCTTGTAATCTGTGATTTAAAGACCAGCAGCTGTCAATCACCCAAGCCAGACAATTCTGTAGGGCAAAACCAAAACTGGGGGAAAATAATTCCTAACAAATATTTGTTAGATAGAACCTAAAAGCTCTTATAAATGTTATGTAAGACATAGCCTTTAATTTATGTAGATCTTACAAATGACCATTTCACACATTTTTTTGTATTTATTCTGAGATAGATGGAAAAACTCCGCTGGGTCAAAACGAAGGGTCCATGTCTACCTATGTATATTTTTATATTCTTATATCTGTGTGACTATATGAACACATATTTAATTAATTCACAAAATTATTGGTAAATATTTGCTTTTTACTTTTAGTTTATATTTGATCATGTGCTTACAAATGTGTTTGCTTATAACTGTGTGCATACATACATACTTACATGCACGTTGTGCAACAGTATGAGCTTCTCAGATTATATTAGAAAACTAAAGGGCAAAAGAAATCAAGACAGAGATCTAGGACAACCTTCTCTAAACTTTGCAATTCTGCCTATCACATCTATTAGACAAAGAAGTCATAAGTGAGTAGTGATTGTATTTGGTAAATCCTGAATGCTGCAAATATACATGGAGAGCCTTCCTATGGTGCAGGGTAGCTTGCCCTAGTGAAATACCAGGTAAATGACTATTTTTATAAGGTATCCACTTCATATTTTTGCTGATTAATGCAGCTAACCTGAAACTTGTATTTGTGCCTTTAACAGCAGAAGTGCCATACCCTGGTTAGATTGAAATACTTATTTACTAAAAGGGCAGTTTATGAACGGGACTTTTTGATTTTTGGTTTGGCCATTTTTTTGATTCCTCATTTAGAATGTATTTCTAGATCTGCAGCCATTATTATCATTATTGTTAGTAGTAGTAGTAGTATTATGATCATTATTTTTATGAATATTAGTATTTTAATGATTTTCAAGGTATCTTAAAAATTCTTGGGCTCTATTCCTCAGGCTGTGTATATCTCTCTGTTGATGTGAGTCAAATCAAGAATGATATTGCTGATAACCTTGGAATTCTTCATTAATATCTTTAGTTTAGTCATCATGGTTGAGTTTAAGTTTCATCCTGCCGCTTTAATCTAGTGCACTTTCCACCTCCTGTCACTGCCTCACAGTGGCAGAGTGGGAGATTTCCCCTCAGCTGTGTTCTCTGCACCCAGAGAATAAGTTTTTCTGAATATTTCTCCCACTTGTCTGACCAACAATTCCCAGCAGGGAACTGGAACAGAAATTTTGCTGTCAGACAATGTCTTGCAAGATGTGTTTCCTGGTTTTAAAGAGGTGGCTTTCACAATGGTTGGATATTTGGGGGTCAAATCTGGTTTGGATGAACATGAACTCTAAGTATCTAAATGGATTAAGTTTAGTGAACTATCCAGCTTACACTAAAAAAGAAATATTCTCTTACAATAAGAGTCTAAATAATTCAAGCAACTTTGGACAGCTCTAAAGTGAGTCCAACAAGAAGACCTTTAGAAGTCAAATCTAAATTAAAAGGCACTGAGTTAATTTGGGAGCTGTCTACATGCACTTTAACTAACCTTACGGATATTTTAATTTATCTGAGCTTTTGTTCTCTAGCTGTGGAGACTGTAAGACTTTGGGGCAAGGGTGTTGTTACAAAGATATATAGATCCCTGCAGTGGAGACAATCAATTTCTAGGTCACCTTTTGTGAATGATTGTACTAGGAATAACAATTTTAATTCAATAAAATAAGAATTAGCAAAAATTGGTGGGGCAAGAGCCATGATATTAGAAGAAAGCAGATCAGCTTCATCTCTATCCAGGTTATTAATGGCACAGGCCAAGAATTAACCAGCCTCAAACTCTCACAAATCAGTAGAGAGAAGATATAACTTTCCTATCATTATTAACTAATCACTTGTCATTGTCAGCACTGAATTTAAAAGCCCAAAGCACAGAATATCTACTTTTGAAAAATCATATATTTCTTTTTTGAATCAAGAATTAGTTATATGGCATGTCCTTGTGTTATGAAATGTAATTTGTACAGTCAAATGTATTCTGAAAAGAATTAACCTGAAATTTTATTGCTAAAAATAAATAGTGTTCTGCAAAGCTTAAAACTCTTAGCCAGATGATTCTTTTCCTCATATAATTGACCTAAAGGACAAAGGTAATAAACTGCAGCAGGTGGTATTTTCTGACTGTTCCTTTAAGGGAAAACATCTGGGAGCAGGAACAGGATAGTGTAAAAATTCAGATGGTGAATCTTTAAAGAAGGCTAAGATGGACAATGCCCTAATATCTCATAAGTGTTTAAGAATGCAAAGGTAAATTGGAAAGATGTTTTGGCTTGCAAATCACTGCCAAAAGCATTCTTTAAAACAATCTGGAATGGATTAAGGGTCATAATTGAATGGCCTAAATATAGGCATCTAGTGCTGTTTGAGATGCCCTGAAATATCAGGGGTGTCTTCTTGGGATGCATAGCTACATTGGACCTATGAGAGACATAAACCCGTTAGCAGAGCAAAGTACAGGTAGAGCAAATGCCCCATGGATCTTGTACCAAATATCTGCATTTGGAAAACTGAATCTTATTTAATGTATCTGCAACAACGATATTTTAAATCTCGTTTATCTCATTTAGTGTCCTGCAAGTCTGTTTCTTGTCAGGAAAGAAAAGGGGTGTTTCTAATGGTGGAATTTCTCTGGCCTATCACGGTAGGGTCTTTTTGAGTCTCACCCCACCCATGTCTTTGCTGCAAATATTTATATTGTATCTGTTGAATCATGCCCATGACATTTACAGCTACTATGTGTTGGAAAAGGTTCACAGAAAATCCTGGAAAATGCACAACTGGTAATCCAAGTCAGAAGGTTCTCATCCCAAGCAATGATTAAAGAGAGGCCAGAAATTGCCAAAATGTATGATCCACCTGATTTAATGGAGGCATCTGCAGCAAAAACATAAACAGATGAGGAAATCAGTCTAAAAAACGTTTATGGTTAAAGCGTTGCTGGTCAAGGGAGATGAGGATGCAGTTTGTTTCGTTTGAAAATCTGGGCTATAAGTTATTACATGAATTGTGTTATGAATGCTTTTGAATCTATCAATGTCAACTTTGTGGGATACAAAGGAGTACCAGGGCATCTGTGACATACCCAAGTGTATGCTCACACAGATCGTTCATATGCCATGTGAAGAGAGAGGCTCTGGTTCTCAGAGCCACATGGTCATGTTAGGAGTGAGAACACTTCAGTAAACTGGTCTTGACTCATTCACTTGAGCAAAGCACCACTTAAACAGCATGTAGTTTTTCCCTTTAAAGAAAATATAATTTCAGTTTTCAACCTTGCTCTGTTTGATAGCTTTCATTAATTAGAAGGAGCAAGGGCAGTAGTACATGACTGTTTCTACTGACACAAAAAAAAATAAATGTGGTATATTACCCAGGAATTAGTGAAGACATAATTATATCTGTACTGAACAAGTCTTATTGCTTTTCAGCTTCCACTGTTTTCTTCTGCAAAATAAAGTGTGCTTCTCCATTATTAATAATATTTATTCATGGTTACTGTTACAGATCTCCTTCTTTTCATTTGAAATGAAAGTTCTCATAAAAAATACAGAATATTGCATACTGTCAAAAGTGGTATTTTTCTTTCTAACTTAACAGAATAATTTATAAATTTATTTATCTTCTAAGAAAAAAACCTTAGCAATTTAGGGTACAAGCAGCAAACCCACATATTCTTCTTTCTCATTGCTCTGAAAATATTGATATGCAAAATTAATTTTTGCAAGGGTATAAAATTTTTATTCCAAAGTGATATACTGCTATTCTGTCAGTTTATTGAGTATTTTGTTCCTGGTTTTGATATGGAGATTTCTGAGAGAAACAATCGTTTCCAACTCTTAGAGAAAAAACATCTTGACAACCAGCCTGATGAAGTTGTTTTTAATTTCATTCAATATTCTGCCTATATTTTAACAATATCTTTTTCTAAAGGCAGGAAATCACAGATTTTGATAATTTGATTAGGCAAATAGTAGGGTATATGTGAAATACTTTAAAGTGATTCCATGACAAATACTCTGTAAGACATAATGAAATTCTAACTAAGGGTCTTTGTATTGAAATTTAGAGATGAAATTCTAAGCTTTCTAAAGGTTGAGTTCTATCAATTGCGACTTCAACTCACGAGCTATAAATTAACACCTCATCTGTCAGGCTGAGCAGTCAGAGAATGCCACATTGTTCCTTTGGGGGCTATTGGGCACCAGAATTGATGTGCCATGCCCAAGCTTGCTATGTACTGCCTGACTCAGGATGGAGCTTTGAGCTTATGATTAGGGTTTTTTTTGTTGTTCCACAACATGCATGTATCAGAGCCATTGAAGGTAAATAACATTTATCTTGGACGAAAGTGATATTGTCAAAACTTGTTGATTTAATTCACAGGGCTATTAATTGTAAAACAGTTCCAAGATAAGTGGTTAACCATCTCTGCTGAAAAATGTATAACAGACTGTCATTGTGACTCAAACAGCGATGAAACTAAAATAGTCAATATATTTTCATTAGGCTGGACCAGAAAGAAAATCTTCAAACCACCAGATATTCTCCAGAGCCTCAGAAGAACCTGACAATCAAAAGACAAATTCTGTCAGGAGCCCCAACAACAAATAGCTGACATTTGATCAGTTTGTCACTTGACTTTGCATTTCAGCACAATTCAGTCAGCACAAAGCCTGTACAGGCAACGTTAGTGATGGTTTTATGTCAGACAGATTGAACTGGCAGAGGTTGCAGACACTTGATCTAGCAATGGTAGAATGTACTGTGGTCACAAGACGTGGTTACCCAGGTACTGACATCTGTTACATGTCCTGACAGGTACCTCTTTAACACAGGAGTTCTGAAGAAAACAACACAGGGATTGCTTGTGTCCTTTCCATACTTGTCATAAAAGGAAATCCTTCCAAAGGTGCTTCATGATCCAAAACAGATTTCATCTTTCCTTCTTTTATCAGTGAATGTGTATGTAGATCTGGTCTCATCATGAGTGGCATTTGGAGACACCTTTGACAGAAGAAGTGAACACTAGAGTCTTCCTGTGAATTGTAAGCACTTCCTACTCCTGCTTGAAATGCCTACCACATGATAGGAAGAACCACTGTGACATTTCTTTTCAGGGCAGACTTGGAAAATTCTTAGTGTCATAAATTAGTTATACAAAATTAACAAAAACGATCCACATGCCAATTTTTTCAATTTGAATTATATTCAGTGGTTTGGGGTCAAAAACTTAACTACAGAAAGCAACTGAGCTTTCATAAGGTGCATCCTCAAAACAGCCTTTAAATTTGTGAAGGGCTTCTTTTGTTCCCTCTAAGTAAAGCACCCAAAAAAATTTGGCTACTTGAAATCACAGAATCACAGAATATGCCAAGTTGGAAGGGACTCACAAAGGATCATCAAGTCCAACCACAGGCTCTGCACAGGACTATCCCCAGAGGTCACACCTCTGAAAATGACACTCAGATCCAAACTCCCTTCAAGACCCTGCAACTGTAAGGTCTGCAATTCAACCATACACTTATGTACATTCTTTATGTACATGTATTAATAAATACAATGGACAGAAAATGAAGAAGAAAGCTACTATAACAAAGTTTACATATGTCTGCTTCAAGACAAATGTGTTCATGTGTCAAATGCAAGCAGAAACGATAAAACAATTGTCAGTCTTTAATTTGTATAAATCTTAGTGAAACTTCTCTGCAAAAAGATTTTTCCGTCACCTTTAAATGTCTTTCAAATAATTTTTCTGAAAGAAATACACTTTCTGAATCATTTATAGAATGAATAACATATTAAATTTCAGGCACAAAGTCTTAATTAATATATTGATAGTGTCTTTTGAATATGATAAATAATAGTGTTGAGAATTTTAGGGATGCCAAAAACATGTTTTCTTTTGCCTTTCATATGATGTATTTTCAAAAATTTCATAGAAAAAAAACAGAAAATTGATTTCATACTTAAGTTACAGACATCAAATGTTGGAGAAACAAGGTTTTGTCCTTGAATCACATTACACAGTTCGGGTGTTCAAACATCAATCTCTCATAACCTACAAACATGCCATGAAAATAGACAGAGACTCTTCCATCCTTCTCCTCAGAAGGTACCAAAGAACCTCTGACCCAAGTAAATTTCATCAAAAGGATCCATCTGTGTTAGTTATACAGTGAAAAATGTTTCTTTCATTAAAATAAAAATTATATATATATATAATATATGTATAGTAGTGGTATAGGCCACTATTTTTAACCTAGAAGATGCATGCCTTGTTTCTATGCTTTATTCATCTGTAAGAGTACAAATCACAAATCTATTCTATGATACTTGACACAAAAATCCAGAAGTATTAGCAGCTATTTCCTGGAGAACAAGACAAAAGGCAACACAGGAATGAGGATTCCTGATCCCTATTTATGTAGAGGTGGCTACAGTTCTTCAGGCTCTCTCGAGTGCTTTGAAAAGGAGGGGAGAGACAGAACATGTCCACCATTACTCAGGTAATATTTCCTGTGAGAGGTGTAGAAGAGACAAATAACACACCAGTACCTGCTACAGACACCTTTACAACAGTTCCATGGGCATTGTGCTTTTCAGGAAAGGCTCCAAAATGGATATGAGGCAAATCCAGCCAGCAGATATAGTGAGGGATCCTTATGGGACTGGCTAGGAAAGTATCTATGATGCCAGCTTTCTTAGAGGGATTTATCTGCAAAGTGCACAGGTGTGGATGGTCCTCATAACCTGTGCAGGCTGCAACTGTCCTATCTGCTTTCTCAGTGCTGGTATTTAGAAGGACAAGGGTCCTGCTGTTGAAGAACCTGCTTACAATGGCCTGAAATAGTTTGCCACAAAGGCAGGCTAGGATTGCAGGCCTTCTCAAGTCAAGCAAAATGAACATCATGTTCACTTAATTGTTTTTCCCATCCACCAGATCAGGGTTCTCAGATCTTCCCAGTGGAATGACAGCAGGTTTGTGTTCCATGCCAGTAGTGGTAGATAGTCCTTAATGCAAAGCCCATCAAAAGCTGTAAGAGTCTTTCTTTCGATTTTCTTTGTCTGTGGGATGTTTTTAAGGTTTATTCTTGCACTGGCATGTATTCATGGTACTGGTTATTTCACTGCCTCCTGTCACAGACCACTATTCTGTTAGAAAATCTACATAAAGGGAAAAGAGGCCTTCTGTCTCAGTACACAACTCAGACCCATAAATCTGTGGCATCTCAGTCTCTCCAGACTAATGCTGTTAAAATACAGAGCTTATTAAGATTCCTCCAGCAACTTCAAGGAAGAAAAAGTTAAGAAAATGAGCAACAGCCAATTTGTATTTTGAATATAAAAAACAATTTATATTAGTCAGCTTTAGAAATGTGAATTATACATTATAGGATGAGTTAAACTACCATTTCTAGGAAGAGAAGATTTATATTTGTCTCTAGTATATACAGTTGCTGATTGATTGGCATAAGTACTTGATTTCTCTTTACTTTTCATTTTCATATCACCTTTGATTCCAATTATTCTGCCATCATTCAAACCATGGCTAGAAACGACAGGTAGAAGCAAAACCAAAGTTCATTTAGCATCTATCTTAGGAAATAAATGTTAATAATGCCAATTTAAACTGCTACAGTTACTGGTTAGCATTTAAGTGACAACACAGAGATTGGCTTATGTTATGAAAGAATCTATATTCTTGAATATATATTCTATGACACGTCTTTTTAACTACTCATCACAGACCAGTAAATCCACTTTCAGCTTATGAAAAACCCACACTGTTACAAGCTTGTAGACACAAAGTCTTTTTATGTATTTTTGCTACTTTGATTTTTAGTATTTTGGGGGAGGAGGAAGTCAAATTATAATCAATTGTCTTTTCCTCTCAGATCATTTTCCTGAAAGCTGCTGATGCCTCAGTTTGAAGCTCTGTCAACATTAATTCCTAATTGCCTCTCAGAAATGTTTTATTCCTAATAGAATCTTTCAGGACTTACATTCCTACAATTATTAATAAAAAAAATATATCAGAACTAATGTTAAAAATAGAGGGAAATGAGCTAAAATGAGGCCTAATATGACATGAAGTCTTTTGTGTGTAGCCTGTATCCTGCACATTAAGGCTCTTCTTTTTGTTTGTTTGGGGGGGTTTTGGTGGTTTTTTCCAAGTTTTTTTGTTTTGTTTTAATTTGTTTGTTTGGTTGGTTTGTTTGTTTTGTTTTTGTTGAGGGCCATGAACTTTACTGTAATGTAAACAATCATTATTATGCAGTTAAAAATACATATTTCCATTTTCATATTACTGGATTTTCAAGGAAAACATCTTTTGAAATTAAAGACCAACCTATCTCCAAACCCCTGTTTTTCAAAGAATCAAACACACTGTTATTAGAAGCAATTTTTGCAGGTATTGAGACAACACAGTGACAGAAGACAAAAGGTAATAGGTATTCTTTCTAAATCACTATTAGAGAATTGTTTCAGTACAGTGTCCCACAGCTTTCAGGGGGGAAAATCACCTGTTTTGAGCTGTCAAAATAATAAATTGAAACAGGAGCTGTGACCAGTAAGCACAGAGCTGTTAGTGGGGGGTGACAATAGCACTTTAACACAGACATTGATTCAAATGATAGCTTTGACTTGGAACTGCAGATTGCACCCTAATAATTTATCACAGACAGGACATGAAATGCTGCAATGGCCCTTTTTCATCAACAAGGAGGTAGTGCAGCATCTTGAAAAAATGCCAGTGAAAAGCACCATTTTCAAGGATTTATATTGCTGTGCATAAAGACAAAAACAGTTACCAGAGGAACGTGATAAGAAGTGAACAGGTGAAATGGGAGTTTATAAGTGCAAATGTAACTCCTGTCACTTCTTGTCAAAAATAAATTGTTTTTCTGGGAAATGCTGAAAACCAACAGCAAGCTAAATTGCATGATAATAAGATATCCAATACAGAGCTGTTATGAAGTTCCCATGTGTTTTTCACACAGGGAAAAGGTGGAAAGATGCTCCTGTCCACACTGGAACAATTCTTTTAAAGACATACCAATCTAGAAGATATTATTCTCTAGCCAGATTTGTTAAAATAATGGAAATTGATTGAGATCAATTATAATTGGTTTCAATAATGCTCTAAGATGTAAATATGGCTTACTTTATGAATAAACAAGGCCTCAGTAGCTTTTGAAATACTGATTAGTTCATATGGTGACATGAGATGATGAGACAATTCAAACTTTGTGAGTTCTAAAACACAGAAAATTTGATGTCAGAGGTCTGGATGCAATGCAGTGGCCTGGGATTTATAACAGTTCCTAGACAGGCAATCTAGAAAGGCAACTCTGGCAATTGCCTGTAAAGACAATTGAGATCCTCAATCCACTCTCCAAGAGCAAAGGAAGTTTGTACACCAATTATATTCAAACGAGTGAGAAGGCAAAAATCACCAAGATGTTTCATGTATTTGTTTATTTACAGATTCTTAACTTTATTTCAAAAGCATTTGATAAAGTGCCTTTTAAAGGGATGGTTTTATAACACAATCTCTACCATTCAGATCTACAAACTGTTCCAAATTGTCACTCATCTTACAATAGTTAGTTATTGCCTTAACTGAACTATAAGTAGTCCAAATAACAGAAGTCATTGTGCTAGACTGAAGCATGTGTTTCACAGGATAATAGCTGAAATCTCTGTCAGATTAGCCATAAATGGGACCTTCCCTTTGAAGTGAATTATTTACACTTTTAAAAGACATATGGAATTCTGCAGCTTGAAAATGCATGGGACACCTGTAAAATACGTAAAACCTAAAACACATTTTTTCTTGTATGAATTCAATAAAATCAACTTGGATGTTAACTTTAATGAGACTTTTTTAAAACTCCAAAGCTCCTAATATGTAATTGCATTTAAATACCTCTGTCTGAAGTGCTAATTAATTAGGAAGTTTTCCATTTCTGAAAGAAACATGATTAAAGACAATGAACACAGAGTAAAAGAGGAAAAAAAAATAAAAGAGAAAAAGATTAAAGATTATGAGAATGTAGGTGCCCAGAGACTGAAATAAACATTAAAAGCACTTCAGGTCTTTTTTTTTTAAGTATTCACTGTGGCTTCTTTTTTTTCCCTTTTTTTTCCCCTTCACAGTATGACCCTACTTTTGCCAGACAGTTAAGCACATGGTCTAATTTAAATGGGTAAAAAATCTTATAAAAGTTAATAAGGTACTTATTTATATTTATTTTCAAGTATGGTGTCAAAGTCTTAGAGGGTTTTTATTCCCCACTTTTCATTACTTTGGTTACATCTACTTGTGCTTCAACAGGAATAATGTGTGAGACTTGGCTCCAGTCTGTAATGAATTATATTTTGATGTCTAAACATGACTACAGTTTCTAAGCTTTCACTACATTTAGCAAAAATCTAGTTAACATGTTCAGTAGAGTCTGAAAAAGTACTCACCTCAGTAACTGTAACACTTCAGTTCATTTTAGTATGGATCACTCTTTTGAATTTATTTTTTATTAGGAAGTTGATACAGGCACCTGGTAGTAAGTTCAACCTGAACTCCCCTCGCTCAGCTCGAGGTCATTTCCATTTGCCTGGGAGAAGAGGCTGACCCTCACCTCAATACAACCTCCTTTCAGGTAGTTGTAAAGATCACTGAGGTCTCCTCTGAGCTTCCTTTTCTCCAGGTTAAAGAGCCTCAGGTCCCTCAGCTTCTCCTCATAGGACTCACTTTCCAACTTCCCCAGTGCTGTTGCTGTACTCCAGACATGCTCAAGCACCTCAGCAGAACCTGGGATATGAGGTTTGGCCTCTCCAGTGATGAGTACAGAGGGACATTCACTTCCCTACTTCTGCTAGTCACACAATTGCTGATACAGACCAGGATGCCAGTGGCTTTCTTGGTCACCTGGACAGGCAAATGGCATCCTGACCTGTATCAAAAATAGTATGGATCTCCCACAATTTCTTGGTCATGTCTGCCAGGAACTCATGGATACCCTGGGCACCACAGGGTATCTCAGCACTGGTTGCTTATGAAGAGGGAATAGAATCAAATCCTAGCTATTTGCTGATAGCTTCACTCACATATATGCACATATACATAGAGACCAAAATCCAAAGGTCCACTGCATGGAGCTGAATCCCACTTGAAAGAAATACATTCCTAGTCTATTTGTGCCTGTTTGTCTGTGTATTGCTCCTAGTGGTCTGACCTTCGGTACTGTCAATTAATTTCTATGAAAACTGACAGCAAAGCCTACACCTTGAAGGTTGTGTCTATACTACGAGGGGTAAGAAGTGGGTGTAAACAAACTCATAAACATTTAGCCTTCCTTTCAGAATTACTATTTGAAAGTTTAAATGTGTAAGCAAAATGAAATCAGGGCTTAAGAATCAAAAAAATCTGCCAGTTTGGACAACTGTAAATTTAGACAACTGCAACATTACAGCTGCACTACAATGTAGAAAAAAACCCAAAGACTGGAGAAACCAGGTAGCCTTAGTAAGAGTTTTTATATTTTTCAGATTGGGTAAAATATTTCACTGAGAACTTAGACTTCAACAGGCCATTTCTACATAGGACAAAAACTTTTTTGGGGTTCTCTGTCTGTGACAAAAGCTTATTAAGTACAAAAACAGCAAAGCAGTCAACCACAAGGCAGATATTAATAGGAAAACAGGTGTTACTGAAACAACTGATAGTCCATCACAAGTTTCCTGATGTTACAATTGATGCATTTGGCATCTATAGATGTGTTTAATTGTCTTTCTCTTTTCTCTTCCCACTGCATTTAAAGCAGGTTTTCTGCTTGTAAAAAATTTGCATATTAGTTGAAAATAAATAAAGAATGCAGAATTTTAGAAAAAAAAACCTATGTGCCTGCTTTCATAACTAGTTTAATATAAACCTAATATAATACAATCAGCTCTTTCTTTTCATGGAGCTCTTTTTAAAGAGAATCCTGGGTTCTTTATTATTTCCTAAGTTTACACTTGATGCAGTTCCTTTATCTTCTTCACTGAATTCTTGCAAATTATATTGCTTGCGGTTTTACTTCTGTCTGTGAATATTTCTAGCCTTCTTTTCTTAGTTGCAGCTAATTAATTTACTTGTTTCCGCTGCTCTTGTTCTCCTTGTAGGTTTGCACTTAGACACATTCTGTGAGCACTGGAATCATCTCCATACTTGTAGCGTTGTCATAGATACACAGAGAACCATTTATTGTTGAAGAAATGAGAAATAGTTGCCCAGTGTTCTGCTCTTTCCTGTTTATCTTTTAATTGAGACTGGTGCCATTGGTCATCACTGGCTCACTCCCCTCTCACCCATCACCTCTGCTAATGAGGGGAACATCTGTGCAACTGGAGATACGGCCCAAATGACACAGGATTCATTATATCCCTGCTCAGAGCCCATTCAGAGAGCCAGGGTGAATCTGTCTCTCTAAAAGGCAGAGGGACTGTCAGCCCCGTTATACCTTATCTCTAAACCTAAAGGTACTGAGTTTTAAGTTTTGAAACCTTCATAGTTTTCATTATCTTCAGAGGGTTGGGAGGGCAGGCATTGGAGATCCTGAAGTTCTGCAAATCTTTGTTGCCTCTGGAATAACATTTTCCTGCAGAAAGGACTTCAATGTCCTAATATCAGCTGCAAATGCAAAAACTATTATATTTTATGTTTGTTTTGTCCATTTAACCTGTATATTGTTTAACGTGAAGGTGAACATATTTTGAAATTGCTGTTGTTCTTATTAATATGTTGTAGTAATAGTAGTAGTAGAAGTTGTTATTATTATTACTGTTATTATGTGTAGCTATAGATTCAGTACAGTCTTGCCATGACATAAGTTAAAGCTTTAGAAATTTGTGTTAACATTGGCAAAGATGTTTACACCACTGCACAAATGAGCCTTGTATATTATTTACAAACAAACCTCCAACAACTCATCAATTACTGCAACTGGCAACTCCTCACAGCTGAACCAGAGGAGCAAAAAATCCCTTTGCTGCTCTGTAGAAAGGATAAAGCCACTACAAAACTGTATTGTAGATGAGACCAGATTCATTGGATATAACATGAATTTTAACATTGACTTCCATTACAGGCCAGATTTTTCCTCTTTATTGCTAAAAGCAATTTAATCTTATTTGAAGAGGGTCTTCATAGTGAGAGAAAAGTAAAAAGATTTCTGCATAATAGCAGACTGTGATTTCCTCTCAGATAAATTTCTAACCTCCTCTGATCCAGCCAATCTGAGGCTATTCTTATATCAAAAAAAAATGAACTTTTATGAAGTTCAGTGCAACATGTTCAAGTTTTAAGCTTTGTCCAATACGAAGCCTGCAGCTCAAATATTCAGGCAGAAAAGTTTCTCTCAAGTTGCCAGAAACTCAGAAATTGCACTAAGGAAACAAGATTTTAATTTGTTTTTAAACTCCTGAAGGACTGCCTTTCATGTGCGTTTGGAATAACTAAATTCTGTTTCTCTGTAAGCTGGGATTGACTGGAGTCTTTAGATAAAAGTGTTTTGCCCAACTTCTGAGGTAAGAATCCTGTATCAATGGAATACCATCCTCCAGGAAGAGATGCTGCAGAAAAGGTTCTCATTATGGAGTCTCTCTACAGTAACTATATATAGTTTAGAAAGCTTGCTGCAAATGAATAGTCCTATAGAAATGTGAATTATAAATAATCATCATAATTAATGTGCTGTGCTCTTGCTGAAGCTCTCAGTTCAAAAGCTTATCTCAGTTTGGATATTTCTGTATCCCACATTTTCCTCTCTATTATTCCGTTACTGCTCTGTTAAAATTATTTGAGTTTGACTGTTCAGGACTGAGACTGCTGCACTGCATTCTCTCACCTTCTCTCACCAAATATATTGAAAGGAAAAGAGAAAACATTTTGATTAAATAAATTATCAAATATATATATATATATTTGCTTGTGTGTGAACTGTTCCTTAGCAATGTTCAAAACCAGTTTTTACAGAGAGTTCAGAATTTTTCCCCCTCCTTTTATAGATAGGGAAACTGAGGCAGAGTTAAGTGAATGAGTGTAGTTTTCTGGAGGCAGTACCAGTTTGGGAACCGAGTACAAAGAAGGTCCAGTTTTCAGAGCATTTAGTACTTGCAGCAGTTATTAAGCTCAATAGGAGCTTTTGAACATTATGAAACCTGAGTATGGATGAGAGCAGCTATGCTGTTTGATTCTGCTAAGTTGGAACTCATTAATGCTGGATCCAGCCCCAGCACTTGAACCTACACTCATCACACCTATCTGCACTCATGTGCTCGGAGGCAAGAGGCTGCCTAAACTAGAGTTTAGTAATCAGGAAGCACAACTTCACTGCACCTTGTGTATCATGCCATCTAAGATATAACCCTGAGAAGGCAATGTGAGATCATCATGTTTCCCTAAATCCATGCGGGATTATAACCAATCACCCATGTATAGAGGCAAAAACCCCACAAGTCTCCTTTCAATTTCATTTCTAATTTACCTGCTATTCACCTGCTCAAGAGGGGTTTTTGGCAGAGCTTCTTGATCTTCCTCATTGTAAATTCCACCTCCATTAAAAAAAAATAAAAAACAAAAAAAGGAAACCCCAGAACTTTAAACCCAAGCTGCTATTGTTGCTTCATGCCAACCAAATTACCTTCCTCAATTTAATACATTTTTTTTCCTGCACTGCTTAGGCCAAAACTACTCTCCCTCTCGCCATGGGTTGTTATGGAAACCAGAGAAACCAGGAAGAATATTTCAGTATTTGCATTCATGAAGAGGAATACCTGGGCTATTGTTTGAGCCAAGTGCTTCCCAAAACAGATGTGTTCCAGGGTCCAAGAGCACAGGATAAATAGCCGAAAACCCCTGTGAACTGACTGTGTTGTGAACTGGAGTTTTGGAATCCTTAGAAATTAGAAAACACTTGGGAGTATTTAATGGACTGAATTAGCCAGCCCCCAGGAAGACTATGTAGCTGATAATGAGTGAAAAGTTCATGAAATGGTAGAAGAGGAGGCAGAGGCAGCCCTGGAAAGCATCAGTCTCTCATCAAAGGGCTCGATGCAGCAGACCAATGGTTATTAATAACATTCCCAAAAGTACAATATTTGGAAGATGCAGATGGAAAACTAGAAGTGAAAAGTGGAAAGATCCACTCTTGGTACATCAGTAACCTGCTTATTATTCTTTAATTCTTAAATACGTTCTCATGTCTGGTGACTTGCTCATTTCCTTCATATTTTCTCCTCTATTATCTTTTAGACTCAGATACAACTTCTTTTTTCTTGTATTTCAAAAATACTGATTAAAATTAATATACATATTTGTAAGTGAGGGGAAAAATATTTTCTAAGAAATTTTCCCCCTAAAGAAGGGAAAAAACCAAGGAATTATAAATTATATAATACTGAAACCTTTTTAAAAATCAAAACTACTTCTTCTGGCCACTTTTAAACTTTCATTTAGAAGGTGTTACCACAGTGACAAAACATTAGGAGCTATTGTCAATTCAGAGGAAGATTCAGAAAGGAAAAGATGACCTTGCAGCCTACTATGTCTGAATTGAAGTGAAAAAATCAAATAGTACAAATTATAAGGTTGTGCTACCAAGAACTATTAAGAACTTCTGGCAGCAGTTGGGAACTCAGACTACAGATAAGGTGACAAGGATCTGGATGTCCTCGCAAATCACAGGATGATTGTGAGTCAGCAGGGTAACAAAACCATGAAAAAGGCTAATGGGGTCTAAGGCTGACTCCAAAAAGGCAGTGCCAGTAGAGATGGAAAATCATTATATTTATTAAGCAACTCTGGTAAAACCTTGACAGGAATGGTGAATGCAATTCGTACAAGATGGAATAAATAAAGATAAGCCTTCTACATAACTAAAGAATTTAAAAACTTCAATACAATTTTTAAAAAATAGATTTTCATCCAAACAGCGTACACATTGGGATTGGACAGGAATCACCGGCAAGGAAGAAAAACTGCACTATGATAAAGGCTGGCATAAGAAGTAGACAACAACCTCAGCTAAGAATAAAAGTAATGTGAATTTCTGGCTATTTGAGTACTGACGTACCGAAACAAACTTGCAATAGGAGTGAAGGGGTAAAAAGTGCTTTGTATTAATCCTCTGTCAAATGTCGTAAGGTAATTGGCTACCACTGAATTTAGTGACTGTTAAGCAGTTATATACATTCAAAAGGAACAGTATCAATTTCTGGAAAGGATAGGTGAATTGTTTGAAATTTTGAATTGTTTGAAAGAAAGAGCCAAGATTCCCTGTATCTTTCAGACAGGGAACCTGACTGACTGGATCAAACATACCACTGCATGGATGGTGTCAAAGCCTGGCACAAGAAGCTGTCCCAGAGAGAGCTTCTCCTCTTCCTTCAGCCAAGTAAACACTGCCATTTTCACACATATCTACACATAGATGTTAACTTGTCATTATCTCTCTGGAGACAATAGAGATTAAAAATTTAAATCAAACAAGCAAGAAAAGCAGAATTTTCTGATCCAAATTTCTGCATTGAAGACAGTATCAGTTACTGATAGTGAACTTTTCATCATATTTACAAGTAGAGATACTTATTATCAGAAAAGAACATGTTGATCTTTCAAGATTTCTATGTCTCTGAACATGAGATAGAGAACTTTTAAGAGCCACTTTCAACCAAAATCAAGTGTCTCCTGGGGACATGAGAAGCTAATCAGTCAGATGAGCTACTTTTCATTTAATGTGTATGATGTTTTCCTTGATGGTTGCTGAGAAAATGTAGAATCTGGAGTTGCTGGGGAGGGGAGTTCTATCCCAATTACGTATAGGCTCTTCACCTGACAGGCCCTTTTCCAGGAGCAAGAGAGTGTTCGGGCTGGTCCCAGACATGTACAAAAGTACATGACTTCTCATTCATGCTGCCAATGACATAGGCCATCTGTGACCACTTACTGCCCCATTCCAAGCTCCTCAGTTCTTCATCCCAGCAGTTACAGAAATCACAGCTGTTTCATGGATGATGACTAAAAATAACATGAGAACTGAAATGAATAGTTATAGATATAGATGATATAGATATAGGTAGATATAGACACCTTCATAGACAGAGATATATAGGCATATAAGTATATAGGTATAGATGATATATCACACTAAGGTTGGAAGACCTGACAGAAAAAAAGATGTCCTTAAGAGTAGTATGGTTATGATATTAAAAAAATAAAAGAGAAAACCATGAAGAAATGCAATTTGTCCAGATCCCAGACCTAGTGAGGGGCTGGCACCTATATTCCTGCAGCACCTACCTTCATTCTGGGGTAGCTGGTCCTCTTAATTTTATTTTTTTCCCCTTTTTCAATTTGATTCTTAATCATAGAGAGGAATGAATATTTAAATCTACATTTAAGATTTACAGAAGGAAATAAGGTCTTCTGAATAAACACAATTTAACTGCAATTTTCTTCTCTAGCTCTGAAGACTCATGCTGAAGACTCACATTACCACTCTTTGTGTCGTAGTGTATATTAAATGTAGGAAATCAGTCTGAGATATATTATTGGTTTAGGAGAATCCATGTACAATTACTTTTTAAAAATTACAACATACTTCAAACTGTAATAACGATGCCTCTTTATAGAAATAGAAGTTATAATCTAGCCATTAAAATTCCATAACCAACTGCTTCCAGCTATTCACATGCATGAAACACCACACAGCTTCCAATTTATTTTTTTTTTTAAAATTTGCCACTTTCAGGCTCCTGTGGAGAGTAATTTCCTTAGAAAGTGGCTTCATCTAAATAATATTTAAGTATGCCACAAAGAATATCAACAAAGACAAATTGTCCCACATCTCAACATAATCAAATGTTTATTTATTAAACTGTTGAAAACTTGATCAACACAGAAAGAGCTGAAGTTCTCTCAAAGCAAACTAGAAGAGAGAAGTGAGGGGAAACTCTGAGGGAGCACAGGTTTTACAGTGTAGAAGCAGGGCTGATCTGTTGCTGCAGGTGCACACAATTATCTCTAGGAACAGAGCTGGACAAAAGGATGTTGTGAACATAGAATGATTCATAGCACTTACAGTTGTGTAAAGGATAAGAAATAAGAAGATTACTTCCTGATATTTTTTATATATTTAGAGAACTGACTTGATGCCTGATGTCCAGCTCTAATCTTAGTGATATATAGATTCTAGCTGGGTGTTTTCCAGACAGTGTTACATTATTTTATATATAACACTATATTACATTATCCCCAGAGAGGATTTGGATGCTGTGTACCATAAAAAGATAAACCTGAAGAGTTTACAATTTAAATACATTGAAATTCTCAGTGCTCTGCACAGAGAGGTTGGCAAACTTCCTACCTATTTTCATCGACTTGGGAACTTTCCTGTTATTGCTATTTCTGAGCTAATTACAGTGCAGGAAAAGAAATTCATAGGCAAATGAATTATCAGACATATGGACAACATTCATTTGAAGCAAACTGTGGGCTTTATGCAAAATTCACACAAAATGCCAATAGGATTCCTGTTTGACCTTGGAATGACTCCTTCAGAGCTAGAACAGTCAACCTCACTGCTGTGTTAATCACACTGATTTTCTCCTGCACTTTATTTCAGTGATCTGTGAATGACTGATGCTCATAAACAATGGAAGGGAACCCATGAAGTGACTGCAGGCATATATTTAAGATAAAAATAAAGTATATTCTTCCCCCACCAAGCATATCAGTTGAATCAAAATGACAGGAAAACTAAGAAAAAGAAAGATAAAATCTTTCAGCAATTGTGAACTGCTTCTCTACTTTTAGATTTTATTTACTGCATGCTACTGTGGTAACAACCTTAGGATATTATTCTTTTTTTTTTTAGAAAATATGCAAGTTCATTTTATCAATTATTCAGTCATCGAGATTAGGTATTTACCTGTAACTGAACTGGGTTCATTAAGAAATGACCACTGTATTAGGCCAAATACCACTCTTCCAACTTTTCTCCATTGTTCTTAAATCCTGAAAGAGCCCTGTGGACTGCAGAGGGGTCAGATTTTCTGCTGAGACTCAGCATTGCAAATGTTCCTCTCCGGAAGAAAACACCTCTCTACAGAACCTATTTCTAGGCATTACCTTCCAAAAATTACATTAATATTTTAGATTCTTGAGGACAAATACAAGGTTTAATCTCCTTCTGCATCTCACTTTAATGACTATAAGTTGTGGAGGGGAAATTATATGATTGACCTTTAATAATCTGAGATATAATTTGTGATTTTAACTCTGCTAAATTTGTGTTTGTTTTTTCCTCTCCACCTTATGCAAATTCAGTTTGCCACAGATGCATTCATGCAATATTCATCTGAAATATGTGCTGGAAATTTAATTTTTACCCTATATTGCAGAAAAAAAAAATTCTTTCTTTTCAAATCAAATCTTCTGCAAGGACTATCCAATACAGGGTAAATAAGAAGCTGTGTGTCCTACACATCCATCAGTGTAATTTCTAAAACAGAAAATCTATTAATCTTCTAGTTATTATTCTAGAGAAGAACAAGTTCTTCATTTATCAAAAATCAACCAAATACAAAAAAAACCCAAACAAGCCAAACCAAAAACCCAACCCAACCAAAAAAACCCCACCAACAAACAAACAAAATCCAAAAACTAACAGAAATCATGAAAGAACCCTTTATATTCATGTTTTCATATTGTCATTAACCATTCTTTCCTAGATTAAGGTATTTATAAATTGGTTTCTAGTGTTTCTTCTAAGGCAATTTTTTTTAATGCAATATTAGAAAGATAAGATAATCTTATGGTAAATATATTGTATTAAAGATTAGAATATATTAAATTCTTTCCTAGTTCTGGCAAAGGATGGTTGTATAACCTGCATAGAGTCACTTAATTCCTCTAGCCTGCTTGTCAACCATTTGAAGTATCTGACTATCACTCATTGCTGTGGCACTTTGCAGTTCATACATACTTCAGGTTTTCTGCGCAATTTAATTTAATTTATCATGAGTTTTACAAAGCGTTTTCTAGTTATGAATGTCTGAATGAGAACCTGGAGGACGAAAACTGTCTTGCATTCTCTGTTTGCACTAATCCTACTGTAGTGGGGTTTCTAGTGGAAAGAGACTTCTAGGGATGCATTTGTAGGAATGATAAATACTGATAATTTAGGGAACTTAATGAAACTATCTATTTAAATGAGCTATTGCCATGTTAAAGAGACAAGTTAAGTAGGGGAAACATTTACAAGTCAGGACATTAAATGCAGTGTTGAACTTTCCATAATGTAATATTGTGTAACAAGATTGTGATGGAAAGTTGTTGTGACAAAGTATTCATTTACAACAATACCTAATTTAGCAGGGGGGAATATAATATTCATCAATATCAATCTTCTAATAAAGTATTAACATAGCTTTCTTATTTTAGTTATGAAGAAAAGAGCACATTATTATCATTAAAAGTATATTTTCATTGTTATTAGTCAGAAATACTGTGGGTCAAAAAAGAGTTGTACTGAGACAGTCGTGAGAACAGAAAACAGATGCAGATATAAGCACAGTAGTAAATCTCCTGATTCTGTATTGAATTGCTATCAGTGAAGAAGTGTAATTTATACCAAACCTTCAGCTAAACTAGATTTCAGTTAGTTTACACAGTCTTATTTAAAGATGGTCTTAAAAGCTGATGCTTATGGACTTAACCATGACGAACATTGTCCAAGGTTAACCAGTAAGCCACAACCATTGCATTGCTACTACTGGGCCATGCAGTGGCTTTCTAGTGGAAGGTGTCCCTGCCCATGGCAAGGGGTCATAACCAGGTGATCTTTTAGGACCCTTCTAACCCAAACCATTTGATAATTTAGAAGTGGAAGACATGCGTATATTAGTCCTGACTCAATCCGTGATTTTTTGTATATCCTTAAAATGTTGCTGTGGGGTCTTTCTCCAAAAGATTCCCCTGTTCAGTCTGGGTTTTTTAAATA
Source organism: Scytalopus superciliaris (assembly GCA_013400415.1). Lineage (NCBI taxonomy): Eukaryota > Metazoa > Chordata > Aves > Passeriformes > Rhinocryptidae > Scytalopus > Scytalopus superciliaris. Next base: position 21,954 of record VXBX01004946.1, read on the forward strand.
TTTATGCTCAAGATTATTAAACTGGGTGAAATGGTGGAAAAGCTTGTCATAGCCTGTAATTCTGCCCAAAGTCTGTGGTTGTACCAAGCTAGGATACTTCTGTCCTCTGCAAAATTATAACAAAGATTTTGTTTTCTTTTGGAATTTGTTTGTTAATTTGTGTTAAGGGCTAAATATTTAAGAAACTATCTGGAAGATAAACAGTCAGAGCTTCCAGTAAAGTATCAAATGTTGTTCTGCATTATAATACAAATATTTTGAGTAGATTAAATATATACTTATGGGGAATGTAAGTGACCAAGCTATACATTTTAGTGTTTAGATTTAATGAAAAACCCCCCAAAACTCCAGTGGGAAGGGAGTGAGAAAGGGAAATCCAGGATTTGTTGTCCTATTCTTCTGTATTTGTTGCCATACTTCTTAACAATAGTATGATTCAGTATGATTTTTAACCTCTACTTTTTAAATGAAATGGATTTTGATCAAATGTAGCACTCAGAAAATGTGAGATTAATGCCTTTGACAGAAGCAGAAAACAGAGTAAATAGGCATTACACAGGTTTCATGAGAAAGCTCAGCTAGTGCACTTGGATGTGATCTTTTGACTTTTATTATTGACTCAAACTCCTCAAAATGCCAGCTATGTAATTTCTATTTTTTTGGAGCCATTTTACAAGGAGTATGAATGAGGCCACCACAGTAGTGGGAGGTGAAAGGTTAGGCTGAGTTCAAATAAATATTTTCCTGTTTGCTTGGTTTGCTAAACACACAGTCCATAGCACCCTATATTAAATTTGAAACAATATCCTGAAAAACATAAAAGGAAAAACAAATGTACATTCTTTTAAAAAAGGAAGAAAAAGTGTGTGAAGAGCAAAACTTGCCTATGCTTTATGGTGCTTTCACTCAAAACAGCAGATCTTCATTAGAAAGATTTTTTTTGTGATGAAAGTGTGTTCACTGTTGTTACTTGCACTCTCAAACAGTACTAATTCAGGGTCTTCAGTTTGAAAAATCTGTAACAATGCTAACAGGTGTAGAGATATGTACAAGTGTGGGCAAGACACAACTTTATCTGTAGGAGTCATAGGATTGTTAAGTTTGGAAAAGACCTCTAATATCACAAAGTTTAACCATTCAACCCAGCACCACACCATGCTCACCACTAAACCATGTCCTCAAAGAAGACATAGCAGATCTTCAAAGATCACCTGCTTTGTTTGTTCACGTTCTGTTTGGAATGAAAAAAGAGCCAAAACTCCACAGAGCTCTACCTTTCAGTGATGATGGTTCAGCAGACTCCATGAATTTGTCTGAGACAGGACCTCAGGAAGACTGTTACTTCTGGGAATTAGAATTAAAGCCAGTCAGAAAACAAAAAGGATATTTTGCTGTAAAATGATCTGTCATACAAACAACAACAACAAAACAAAACAAACAAACAAACAAAAAATCACAGAAATTTGGTCAAGTGTTCTTACAAGCATTTCTTAAGACCATGCCAATAAAGATGTGGAAGTGAAGCTTTCTATGATCCTACAACCAATTTCCTGGGTGATGGGTTGTAGGGATATGAAACTGCAAACAGCAAAGTCCCGCAGAAACCCCCAGGTCGAAAAGACTCTCTTCCAGACATGCCTAAATGACTCTATTTGCATTTGACAAAGTTGTAGATTCTCTGTCTCCACAAAGTAGGTAAGAGGTATCCCCTGGCCAAAATGGAATCCGGTGTGGCAACATTTTATTGTTTCCCTCTACCCTCGTGTTCATGAATATAGATTAACTCTGCATTCCTTCCTCCCCCCTTAGTGAACATAATGTATTCTCTTAATTGCAATGTTCTATCCCATGTTTTAGCATAACTCGGCCTCCTTATTGTAATATGTCTATATACATCAAGACGTGTAAGCAATAAACGGATTTTGTTCATGCCCCTGAGAACTGAGTCTCATTTAGTGACCATTACAATGGGTGATTCACGTTCAAACCTTTCACTGTCCTGATTTGAAACGGAAAACAAGTGTTTCATGATACAGAAATGTTGTTTTCCAGACAGCTCTTGCACTGTCTTCTTGGTAAGATGACACATGCTGTTTGCTAAAGAGCATGGTAATATTCCATAGCTTTTTGGAAGTAGAAAAGGTAACTGGAGAAAAGATTCTTGATGCTTTTATCTGGTTTACTTCTTCACACTGTAAAAATAGTTTATCCAGTGAGAGACATGTCAGATCAAGTGCCAGGTGGAAAACCCCACATTAGGATTGTGGGTCTTACTTTGACTCACAGACCAGCTTTGGATCCAAGACTGTGAATAAAAGTTTTAGCTCCAGCTTTATAAGAATTGGTCTGCCAGTTTCTGTTGAAGAAGGGATTTTTTTTTTTTTTCCTTCACATTTTATGAACCTCTTATTGCATCATCTTTATGTGATATTAAAGAGCGGTCATTTTGAATTTTGGAGATAGCTACAAATCAACAGCACAATTTAAGGTTCCTTTTCTCCCTTTATTTGCAAATAACAGTCACATTTGCAATCATTTGTTACTGCAATTACACCAAAAGATAAATTTACTGTACAACTCATTCACCTACAGATGGATAAATGCCTTGAAAATACCCAGAGGAAAGAGGGTAAACAGTTGAAAATGCTAATTTGTACAATTAAGAAAACTTAGTTTTAATAGACAAATTACTAGCTAAAATCTTTGTTCCTTTATGAAATGACTTAGACCAATGAACCCCTTATTTAAAAACTGTATCTACTATACCAGCTATAGGAATGTAAATTTGTGACTGCATCTGCATATAAAGTAGTGAATAATTTATTTTGCACTTATCTCTTTTCCCTCTCTTACGTAACTGTTTTTCACTGGAGGTTGGCAGATTTTTAACGCTGTGATATTTTTTAAAAGTATAGATCTTCTGATATGATCTCACATCTATGCTGGGCAATTAAATGTCAGCTATTTATACCATATTCATCCCAAAAGACATGTGATACATTCCAGAAAAGCATACAGTCTTGATTTTTACTGCAGAAGCATCTACCATTTCCCTTTGTAGTTTATCCAGTAGTTAATCACCCTCACTGTAGAACAGGTATGATGTGAATATACTCATTGAGGGAGCATGTAGGACTGAGATCTGACAAATCCAGGAGGTATTCCAATGAGGAGTTTTTAGAGTTTGAACCCCCAAACCCTCCTTATATATGGAAGCATTTTAAATTCTTGTTGTGGCTTTAATCTGTGTTCTTTTAACATGTCTTTTTACATTTTCTTTGCATGTTACTATAAGCAGCAATATAGACTTTAAAATATTTTTTTTCTCAAAAGGACAGAAAATTTTAAAAAGGATTTCTTTCATTTGCAATGTTACTTCTGGTGTTGATGTCAGTCACAATATTTGTCTTTTGAAGTGTAGTACTTCTACAAATGCATAATTTATATCATATAATTTGGAAATAAAACTAAAGGTACTATCCTTAAATGTGCCAGTTATGTAAGTGATGTCAGATTTCAGACCATCTTCATATGCTGCTTTGGTGAATAAATAAATCACATTGAGATAAAGCATATATTTTTACTCCTTTCCTAAATATCTCAAAGAGTTTGCTAAAGTAATCTTCCTACAGTCTGATTTCAAAGCAGATTTGTTTTAAGATTTAAGTATTTTGCCAAACATCTCCAATCATATATAAACAAAGTTCAATTTATGTGGTTTTTTTGTTTGTTTTTTTTTTCTGAGCAAAAATACCTTAATGAGTACTTTTTTTTTTTTTTTTTAATCCATTTTAATTCACCTTCTTCTCCCAGGAGCAGCACCTACTAACACCAAATTACTCGCTCACATAAGATAAATAGATAAGTCTGGGAAAAAAGTTGGTCCTACCTTTTTGTTTCCTGTGGGTCCTGTTCTCCCCAACTGTTATTAGCTATATTTTTGTTTTACTGATGCATGGGAGATCCAAGCATCTACCAGCAACTCAAACTGCAGGAAAATGTGAAAGAACAGAATAAGACCAGGAGCTCCATCCTGGAATATTTAGCAAACATAATCCATCACAAAGCTACAAATAGGACAGCCAGTGAAGGTGTTAACATGTTACCACATTAACACCTATAGGTATGACTCTATCTCTTATCTACCAGTAAGAGCACAAGAAATACTCAGTGAATTAAATATCTGACTTCACCAGCTCTGTGATACTTGGAAATCTTTCCATTTGATGTGGTAGATGTTTAATATGTGTTTTCAAGAGACTGATAGAATGTTGTTGCATATGATTGTCTACCAGACCTCCAGATGAACCAAGATGAATACACTAACACACCACACAGCACTTCTCTATCTCCAGAATGCACCACATACTTTTAAAGTGGGTATGCAAACCAGGACACATATGCAGACAAAGGTGCCTCTGATCTCCAAATTTTTTGTTTGGACAGAAAGACATCTGAGGTAGCATGTATTCAAATTTAAAAAAAAAAAAATAAATAAAAAAGAAGACACATTATATCATCTGAGCTGCAACAGTGTGATGGCCACAGATGTGTGGTTTGTGAAGTGCAATTCATTAGAGTGAATCGCTTAGCCATTTGTTAATGTCTGCAATTTTGCATTTTTGCTTTTTATTGTTGCGTCCATTTTCTCCTCTGGAAAGTTTTGCTGCCTAATATATATTAATATTTCGCACTGAAGTTTTAAAGAAGTGTACTGATATCACTTAAAGTTATTCTGAACACTTTTGAGATGAAGTGTCTCTAGATCTCTAGACAAACCAGATTAGTACTTTGTTCCTGAATGTTTTACAAGACCTATTTTGCAGAAGATATCATAGAATGTATTAGAACTAGTTCCATCTATTACAGTTTAAACTTAGACTATTATCAAGCATTAAAATTTAAAATACTTTTTTAATTATTAAAATGTCTAAGAGTATAAGATTGGAAAGAACCTACTGGATGAAGAGTTTGCTACCACTGCACTACCATCATAAATTTCACATAACCTGAATTAGCTTTTTCTTTAAAATAGATTATTTCTCTCCTTCCTCATTCTCTTCTTACCCATTCTGTTCCAACACTTCATTGATCTTATGACTAGAAACCTTCTAATTTCCAGCCTAAATTTATTCATAGCCAGTTAATTCCCATTTGTTCTTATGACAACATTGTCCTTTAACTTAAATAGTGCTTCTCCTTCTCCTGTGTTTACCCCTATGATGTATTTATAGACAGCAATCATATCTCTTCTCAGCCATTGTTTGGCTAGACTAAGAAACCTATGCCCTTCCAGTCTCTTTATGTAATGAGAATACCCCCATGAATAAGGGCTTTGGAATTAGGGCCTGATTGAAAATACAAAGCAAACAACAAGGGAGATCCTATGGAAAAGGAGTATCTCAGAGCCCTTCCTGTGAGTGAATGTTGGTTGAGATTTTCCAGATTCTTTGAAATAAATGACTGATTCTGTTCCACAAGTATCTCAAATTTTTAGGTGTAATTCTTTTTTTTTTTTTGTCTGAAAAATATGCAAAGGAGAACATTCCTGAACAGTGATTTTCAGCACAGCCAGTCTCCCAAATCCAAATTACTGGATTGCTGCTCCCTGGCAGAGACATATCTATTCGAGCTAAATTAAATGCCCTGAGATGGACCAGAAAACCCATTAACACTTTTTGAATGTTATAAACATTGGAATATATTTCATTAGGTAGGCAGCATCCCTGAGGGGTTCTTACTCATGCAGCTGACCATCTTGGGAAGAGAGTTTCATACTATGACTTGCAGAGATGCATGTCAGGAGCACAGACATTTGAGGGGTAGGTTTTTCATTGTCATTTTGGTTTTGATTTGTTTGCTTGCTTGCTTGCTTGCTTGGTTTGCTTTGGTGTGATTTGGTTTGGTTTGGTTGCCAAATTGTTGACTTTTTTGAATCATGCTTTGAAGGCATCTAAGCATTAGCTTTCCAAGCAGTCCGGGTTGCTACATTCAGTCAGTATGTCACCCTTCCCTGGCAACACACTGCTTTTTCACACATTGCACCAAAAACTTGGAACACCTTTATACAAAGAAGAGGTTCATGACAACCAGAAGAACCTGAATCTATATAAGTTTATGGTACCTGATGAGATGCACCCCAGAGTCCTAAGGGAATTGGCTGATATAGTTGCCAAGCCACTCTTCATGATATCTGAAAAGTCATGGCAGTCAGGTGAAGTCCCGGGTGACTGGAAAAAGGAAAACATTGCACCCATCTTTAAAAATGGTAGAAAGAAGAACTCTGGGTTCTACTGACCTGTCAGCCTCACTTCTGTGCCTGGAAAGATCACAGGAAAGATCCTCCTAGAAGATGTGTTAGGGCACATGGATGACAGGGAGGTGATTCAGGATAAGCCAGCATGGCTTGACCAACCAAGAGGACTTCTATGATGGAGTGACCACATCAGTGGAAAAGGAAAGTCTTACAGATATCATATGGACTTCTGTAAAGCCTTTGGCATGGTCCCCCACAACATCCTTCTCTCTAAATTAGAGAGAGATGGATTTGATATGTGGACTGTTAGATGGATAAGAAAGTGGCTAAAGGGTCACATCCAGAGGGTTGTGGTCAATGGTTCAGAGTCTCAACGGATATCACGGGCAAGTGGTGTCCCTCAGGCATCCATATTGAGCCCAGAAAGTCAGACATGTCCTGGCTGCATCAAAACCAGCACGGGCAGAAGGTCAAGGGAGGGGATTCTGTTCCTCAGCTCTGCTCTGCCCTGCTCTGCTGAGACCCCACCCGCAGTGCTGCATCCAGTTCTGGGGTCCCCAGCATGAGAAGGACATGGACCTGTTGGAGAGAGTCCAGAGGAGGCCATTAGGATGATTAGAGGGATGGAGCACCTCTGTTATGAGGACAGGCTGAGAGAATTGAGATTGTTCAGCCTGGAAAAGAGAAGACTTCAGGGTGAGGTTGTGGCCTTCCAGTAACTGAAGGGAGCCAACAAGAGAATGGAGAGGGACATTTTACAAGTGCATGTAGTGATAGGATAAGGGAGAATGGCTTCAAACTGAAAGAGGGTAGGTTTAAATTAGATATTAGGAATAAAGTATTTTCTGTGAGTGGTGAGGCATTGGAACAGATTGCTCAGAGAAGCTGTGGAAGCCCCATCCCTGGCAATGTTCAAGGCCAGGTTGGATGGAGCTCTGAGAAACCTGGCCTAATGAAAGGTATCTCTGTACATGGCAAGGTGGGGTGAAACTTGATAATCTTAAGGGTCCCTTCCAACCCAAATCATTCCATGATTCTATGATAATAGAGCAAAAATAAGTATGAATTGATGGAGCAGAGTGTTTGATTTAAGTTATGCAAGTGTGGTTTACATACTAAAGGTGAAAAAAGCCCCAGAAATCATCCACAGAAAAACAATACCTATTTTGAACTGATGCTTTATGTGTATATTCAGTGAATTAGTACAGTCTTAAAAAAAAAAAAAGGACAGAATTAATAAAAATATCTAAAAACAATGCAATTCTATGTTAAGCAATTTGTTCCAGCAGACAAAAGACAACAGCTTAGCAGGCCTTTTTCTATAAAATATGTGCTAAATGACTTTATTAATGGAGTTAGTTTGGAATGACGGAGTATTGTACAAGCCCCTGATCTCCTCTTCTGTATTTCATGTTAAGTAAATTTTTAAAAATAGCCTGATTTTTGTATTAGCTTACACGTTTCTAACAAACCAGTTGGCAGGGTGATTTTTGTCCATGCAGAAAACAGGAGTGGAGATAACTTTTAGTCCCGTATGATGAACCTTTGTTTTTGAGATACTCTGTGCAGGGCAAGAATGCTGGGATGCTACTTCAGTGGCATTTCAAACCTTTTGTCTTTATTCTTAATCACTGTAGCACCAATAGGGTCCTGTAGAGATGAAATACAAAGACATAACATGAGTTAATTCCCTGCTTGAAGAGCTTAGATTTTCATCAAATCTTTAACACTGCCAACTAAAAGTATGATTATAGTAATGATGATATGTACCCTTTAGGAAATTATTTGAAAGAAGAAAAACATTTATCCAAAGCAGGTTCCAAAGCACACCTTCACTTATAAAAACAAGTTAAGTCAAAACAGCACTAAATAAATTAAAATACATGTACATATAAGAGAAGTTGTTGCCTACAGCGCCTCTGACAGAAACACATTTCCTTCTAAATTTTGAAATTCAATTAGTAACATTGCCCACTTCAATCTAATTTTAAATCTTGAATTCAATCAAATTTTAGACTTTTGAAAACTACTTGAAATCTATTGTTGCTTATTGTGACATATGTAACTGAAAAGGAGGTGTGTAAGTATGGACTGTATTGTAAGATTTTTTATGGCTAGTTATTTTATATTGCTTTAAATGAAGGTTCTTAGAGGACGCTGGTGGGGCAAACTAGTGGGCAAACACTAACATTGTGCCTTTTTGGCTGAGTTCCTGCTCTAGTTTCACTAGGAACTAAATACATTTGATTTTATTTTTTGTAATGGAATCTGAGCTGAAAAATTTGCATCTCCAGGTGAGCTGGATTCAACTTGATATGGATCTTTACTAATTTGGCATCTTCTTCATGATGGAATATAAAAGCTGTGTTCATGAGCACATTACTTTATTTTTTTTTGCTAAATAGGAGATGTTGCTTTGCTGTTCAGGAGACGACTTCTGTTTCTAGACCTAGAGGTCCCAAGTTCTATTATGGATGCCATTTGCATTCATTTGACTGCAAATAAAAATTAAAACTACAAAAAAAAAAAAAAAAAAAAAGGTGCAGAATTTGACTTTTACAGCCTCAAGATGGCCTTCAATGAGGCAGGAAGAGGCCAATTTTCATCACATTTTGCAAGACTCCTCCCACCTCCTGTTCAAAATGGCAGTCAAAAGACCCAGATGCCAGGCTGAAAATACTCTCTTCATTATTTACTTTTTGTGTATGTTCTTCTTGCAGCTGTGCTGGCAGCATTAAATATACCTCACAGCTATTCACTAGGTTACAGCCAGATCCAATGCACACAGAAGTCTTTTCATTAATCTCTGTGGCTTTGGATCAGTCCTGCAGACTGTGCTTCTGCCTTTTTTTTTTTTCCTTTTTTTTTTTTTGGACTGTTCTGCTTTCTGTTCTCAGTTAACAGTTTTTGTACTCATTTTATGAAGTGTAAGCATAAGGTCTTTATCCACATGGAAGTATAAGAGCACCTTTACCTTGCACTGTTCTGGGTTATCATGGTGAAAAATCCCTGAGCCCTCCACAAGGAAGCAATTACCTAGTCCTCACTACATTACATTGCAGTTCATTCTGTCTGTGCATGACTACAGAGTTCACACTGGATAAACAAATGAGCTAAAAGAAATCTGCACTGGAAAGATGCTGAAGAAAATCTTCCTTTTGTTTGATAAACAAGGAGTGGGGGTAGAGATGGGAGAGGAAGGCAATATACTAAGAACGCCTTCAGAGAAGGCAGAGCAAAAGGATATAAGATCTTGTTCAAATAAATTTTCTAGAGGATGGTAGAACAGAAAAACATCATGGCTAGGCTTCGTGAATGAAGAACAGAAAAACAACAGCACAATTAAAAGAGTTTTCATTGCCAGCTGATCAGGAAAAAAAATGTTTAAAGTATGAAGCTGGGATGGGCATTTGTATATTCAGAAGCAAATTTGGAAGAAATATTTCAAGAGAAAATTTGATCCAGAACCTTATGAACCCTGTATTTACCTCATTATTAATATAGAATAGCCTATGATCCTAAGCATATTTTTCACCACACTTATGATATATAAGTATATAATATACTCTTGAATATTTAACGACATAGAAAATCATGGTCTGTATTCAGGTTTTGTCATGGTGTGTGCTGGTATAAATGTAGATGGTGACAGCCATATGCATGGTCCTCTAGACTCTGAAGAGGCTCTTTAATAGGTCATAGTAAATAGAGAATTGAGGCTGTGTGAACAAGGGCTCAAAAAGCCAATTTCTTGAACATGTTGTATCCTTTACCATCTCTTGTAAACTCAATCTGTGGCATTAGACATTTAACTGTGGGTCATAAACTGACATCATTTGGCAGTACATACCAGATAAGATTCAAAGAGACCACATAACAATTTGGCTGGTGTTACAGAAGTGTAAGTGGCACACATCACAGTCTGCCTGAACACATAATGATAGTGTGTCATGATACCAGGAAATGACAAGGCTATATACATGCAATTCTCTGCTGGCTGTCTAGAATTCAAGAGGCTTTTGTAGATGAAATATTAGCACACTAGGAATTTCTTTCCATTTATCTGATTTCCATTTCTTAAATGGCTAAAACTAGGCAGATAGAGAATGATAATTTTACACTTCTGTTTTATCTGGAATTGTGGTGAGCTGACCATGACTGGCAATCATGCTTCCTCTCTTCAGTGGGACAGGGGGTGAAAAAATTGTGGGTTTAACAAAGAAAAGGCCATGCACAAAAACCAAAGGGGGGAAAAAGTAACTCTGCTTCTCCTCTGTAGGCAATGTCCAGCTTCTTTCTGGGAAGTAGAGCCATAGTACACAGAGTGGTAACTTCAGAAGACAAACACCTTAGTAGTGAATGCTGCCCTTCTTCTTCCTCCTTTCTCTTAGCTTTTATTGCTGAGCACAACGACATATGGTATGGGATATCTCTTTGGCTAGTTTGGGTTTGCTGTCCTGGCCATGTTCCCTCACTTCCAGCTCACTCCCAGCTCACTCCCAGCCTACAAGTCTTTGGATATAGATTGGGGTTGGAGAGAGCCTTGTTGTTGTGCCAGTGCAGCTCAGCAGTACCCAAAACACTGCTGTGTTACCCACACCTTTCTAGCTAAGAATACACAGCACAGCACTGTGAGGCTGCCATGGGAAAAGTTAACTCCACCTTAGGCAGACCCAATACAGTAACCGATCAATAACTGTTACTGCATTTTTGAACTGTAATACAAACAAATGTATACTTTAAGTCAGTATCAATGAACATGTTTACATGCAAACATATCCCAGAAAACATTAGATGTGTGTTCTAATTACTCATATAGATAGTATTTTCCCCTAGTTCCTGTGAAAGAAAAAAATTACTTTCACAATATTTTCAAGTTCACAACTAAAGAAGCCTCCAAAGGGATTCCATTTAGATTTCTGCCATCAATAAAACCTAGCTAGAAAATCTAAGAAGAAAAACTTTTTCACTATATTGCCAGGATATCTTACTCCCAGATGAGAAAAAAAACCCAAAACATCAAAACCACTTGTTGTGTATTCAATACAATCTAAGAGACATAAAAGCAAACAAACAAACAAACCTCAGAGCAATGCTGCATGTTTTCATGATTTGTATCAGTTATCAAAACAAGGATGAACCTTGAAAGAAACCACATTTTAAAAGTGACAATGGCCATAGAACATACAGGCAGGGAGGATACAGAATATGGTGTTTTCCTGCTCTCCTCTGTTGACACTTTTGATCTTTGATTGCCTTTCTTTGTGCCAGAAAGTCACCTAGTGCTTAGTCTACTTCAGGGATTACCTGCACACTTGCTGGATACTCTTAACTCTTCTGTAGCTTTCATGGCTCTGGTGATTTTTGTAACTTGGATTCACTGACATGGGTATGAGCTAGAGAATGATTTTTGCTTCCATTCAAGTTTTCTTACTAAGGAAACAGGTAAAAATGTTCAGAAGGGGACAGTCCTACAGGGCATCACCAGCAGCTGAGAGAGTCTGATGCCATCTCACCTCACATTTCTGTGATGGACTCCCAGGTGACTCAGGGAAGACTGGATAACTGCCAGAAAGTCCTAGAAGTGTTTGTAGGGGATAGTGTGGTGCCAGGTATTCATGCACAGACACAGCTCTCCCTAACTAACTCTGTAATGAAATCAAGCCTTTGTGTTTTTGTTAGTTCTCTGTCTCTTAAATATTCCTTCAAGTAGTATTAAAACATTAATCTTGAGGGATGATCAGATACTGAAGTAATGGGCAAGTATGTACATAATAGAGTGTACATGTAGAGAGAATTTCTTTCCTTAAATCTCTCTCCCAGTTTTGATTCTTTGTCTTAAAACACAAGTCCTGGAATTCATTTTTAATATACATTCTACATATTCCTTTCTAGAAGATAAAAGTCAATGTACGGGAGCTACACTCTCAAAAAGCATCCATGGGGAATAAAGAAGCACTGTTTTGCTTTTATGACATGAAAAATGTTGTCAAGCAGCATCAAAATGAAGCACAATCACTTATCCTCACATTTCTACTATACAATACTCCAAGGATACAAAATTGTATTTAAAGACATAGGATTGATTAACTCTCTGTGGTTTGTGCTTCTCTAAATTACCTTAACAGTAACACACAACACAAAGAAGACTGGGTTTTTCACCTTGGGATTTTGACAGCAATTTGAAGATGGTCTTTTTACTGATGATTCTTTTGTCAGAGTGGAACAGGAAGACAAGCAGTGGGGAAAAAGATCACCCAAACTGGCTTTAATGGTTTTATTACTTTGTAAAACAATAAAGACAACACCTTTTACAGAGTGTCAGAAATTAGACGAGGACAAATTTTTCATGTAGGATAATTAAAAGCAGATCTCAATCCTTCAGTGCAAATGACTCTTTTCCTTCATTGTCATAGTTTTTCATCTCCAACATAAATATCTGTAAGTAACAGAGGAAAGGGAAGGAAGAGTTAACATCAAGATACTGAAATGAAGAATGTTGCACGAAACACCAAGTATAAGTCCTAAAAAATATGCACAGTGATTGCTTTGCATTAGTGGAGGGGAAAGAATGGACTGGGAAAAAAACCAAAAACAAAACAAAACACATTGAAAAAGATGGAAGGTGATTTTTATAATAATTCTTGCAGGTGGCAGTAATCTATATTATTCTATTTCTGTTTGCTGTGAACAAAACACTTTCAGTATATAATAAGTTTCACACCTCTTCATTCCTAAGCACACTTGGGAAAGCTGAAACTATGCTGAAATTCAAGCCACAGGCAACAGGGTGGGGAGGACATGAGAGTTGTGTGTGTATTAAAGGAAGGAAATATCTGAAAAATCTGAATATTTAGTTCTGGTATTTTCAAAGTATTCACTTGTTTCAATGCAATGCATGTTTTCAGCTCAAAATTAACTTGAATATGAATATTAAACAGGATCAAACCACTCCAAAATTAATTAGAGACAAGTTTTTCTGTTTAAACCCTCAGATAAGCAAAATTTTTGTTTCATTTGCCTAGTGAACAAAACCATCTCCTTTCCCCTCACCAACCTTAGTGTCAGCATCTCAAGGGTGCATGCATTGTACAGCTCCTGCTGCTGGCAAACCTAATAGTTTTCTTGCAGAAAGGGAAAATGAGAAGACAAGCCGCCTCACCCCTACACGTTTCTTTATTTTATGCTAGACAAAAGAATCACTTTGTTCAACTACTTAAATCTTGCACTGAATAGAGAAGTCGCTGTGGGGAAGTGGAACTTGCAGTATGCTGCCTGAGACTAATACTCTAAATCCCTCACTTTAAGTACACCAGTAGCAACTAAACAAATATCCACACAGATGTCATGCCATTCTACTGAGCAGTTTTATTCCATTTATAAAATGAAAGAGCAATCCATTGACTGCTTGTCTTGGCAGGTGTCTGTGTATTTAAATGCTGGTCAGTTTTAAATGGAACACGTGTATTTAACTTTCCCAGCAGGTCTCAAGCTTTTAAAGCCCATCACACTGATGCTAAAATAATAAGGGCCAGGAGCCTGGTGATATGATTGCTTTTTTATTGCTCAGTTTGTGCTGAGAACTCATTTCAATTCCAAAGGTTATGGCTTTTAAAGCAGTGCTACACCCCTTTCCCTCCCCCAAACCAAAGCTGGATCAAGAAGGGCCATAAATGAGAGCTGAAAATGTATGCTAGAATGGCAATCCATCCCCTGATCCTTTTTATTTTTGGTGTGCTTTCTAACCACTCTTCCCAGCAAAGATCAAGAGTGTGTCTCACTTAAGCAGAAGATGTCAGCTGTTATGAAATTGGCAGATGGACAATTAAGATACTTTAAAAGGTAGAAACACAAATAAAATGCAGGGGAAAGAGGGAAAGCACTCAATTACTGCTTTCTGCCTGTCTCCTTGTTTCGAAATTTCAATGTCAGAGGAAGGGTTTTGTCTACCAATTGCTTAGCTATGGCAATTATAATCTAGGAATACTAAAGCAGAGACAATGAATAGACACAGTGTCAAACTAAGTCTGGAGAAACAGCTTCTGAATAGTTTAATGGCATGATCATGTTCTCTCATAGGAACAGATTGCCTCTGTTTCCATCAAGGTCAGTCTTGCATGATACTTCATAGAATCATAGAATATTGAATGTTCTGAGCTTGAAGGGACCCACAAGGAGCATCGAGTCCAACTCCTGGCCCTGCACAGGGCTCACCATGTGAGCATACCCAGAGAGGCAGGCACTGAAGAGGAGGTTTTGAAGAACTCATCCTGGGTCCTCTGAAGGAATCAAAAAAGAAAGCAGGAAAACAGACAAATGAGTAGCCAAGAGGTGTGGGGGGCCTGACTGAGTGGAGTTTTCTTACAATGGGCTGTGGTATCATCATGTGTGTATGTGTTAAGGTGTTAGAGGATATATACCTATGAAACGAGCTTAATAGAATTAACAGTTAAACATCTTCAGGAGGAATTTTCACACTGAAGTAAATCTTGAAAATTATGTTGAGAAGAAAAAGAGTGGTTGTTTTTCCCCTAGTTATATAATAATTATTAATTTTTTTTACACTTTTGTTTCACGCAAAAGGTCACATCTTCAAAATTCTTTCTGTTTAAATGGATGTTCTTTCAATAAACTCAGTCCAAATTGTTTGAAACTCACAACAGGAGACCAGCCTTTCAGAAGCCAAGCTTTTATGTCTGCTTTACATTTTTTCATATTTCTTACAAAATTCAGAATAAATATTTCAACTGATACGGTAGGGTGACAGTTATGGTTAATGCTATATGCAGGAGATGAACCCTTCATTTTGAAATAGACAACAAATCCTGGAGCAGGGCTCACCTGTGCAACATTCTACAGAGGTGGGACAGGAAAGTTTCTAACAAATATGACATTGTTTTCAACAACTTTTCTAAGAAAAATCAGAAATATAAAAGTACATGAGAGAGTTGAGGAGCTGAGGGATAGCAAATGGCATATGAAAATATTCTTAATGTCCTAAGTCAAAGAAAATACATACTTTTTGGAAAAGAAAGAGCTGTCCAGAATAGGAGAAATGCATCAAAGGATGCATTTTTGACCAAGACACACTGAACAAATCCTGGGACGATCTGGAAAGGGAAACCAGTGCATTGATTTTTCTCATTTGTTTGACAAACTCAAGAGGAACAGGAGTTCTTGGGCTAAGAGTAAACCATGGAAACCCTGCAACTCAACTCTTTCCTGTACCTGGAGAAGTAAATCCTTATTTGAAAGCTGATCCTCTGATAGAGGCTCAGGCAGCTTTTCTACTGTTTTCCAGGTCTATGACAGCTGAATCCCACAGAAGAGAATCTGGGAAAGCAATCTCTGCTCAGGTGTGTTTCTGAAAGCCTGAGCCTCAGGAAGAAGATATCAGATCCTGCTCAGGTCCAGCTAACTTGGAAATCTGTGAACCTCCAAGTCACTGCTCTTTGCCCCAAGCTGGACTCTCCATTAGGAATTGCGGAATCAGTGTCTAAAGGAATGCTTATCCTTCATTTTACTGCTAGTTAGTGAATCATGGGTTTGAAAAGCTCTTGTAAGGACAGAAGCAGTTTTTTATTGCAAAGACTATAATGAAACTGTAAAAAATAATACAGATAAGGACAACACATGATCTAAGTTGCAGAATGATTTCAGTGCCAGGAGACGTTAAGGAGACTGAGAGCCTTCAGCTGGAAGAAGGGATAACTGACATGTAGTAATATGAAAGAAAAAAAGAAAATGCAGTGAGAGCAAGCATTTCTTGTAACAATCAGAGGCCATGAAGGGAGATTAAAAAAATACACAAAACATAAAAAAGCAGAAAAAGAATATTTTTGTGACTTATATTTTGACATTCTTTGACTCAAGAAATTACAGAGATGAGGGGAAGATTTAATCTTGGCAATATAATCCTGGAAAAATCTTATTTCCATCTTCTGCTCAGCACAGACTGCTCACAACCATTTCTATTTTCCCTAATATGAAATAGCAATGCCTGCTGGAAGAAGGCAGGAGTAGCCTGTGGTGACATGTTGCATGTTCTGTCTTCCAAGAAGTGTTCAATTTATGCATATCAAGGTTAATTACATGGACACTGTATGTTTCTGTAAAAGGTAAGATGTTTATACCTTCAAGCTCTGTCATGAAGACTCTTCTTTTTATTTTTTCTTCAAATACCCCAGTTTTGTTGGTATGGAATTTTTCTTTTTCTTTTTTTTTTTCTTTTTCTGCCTCCTGCCAATTATTTGTCATGCCAGAACTAGCATAATTCAAAAGAAGAAATCTTTACTTTGTAATTCAGAAGACCTGCCTGCTAAAGACTATGTGCTCTGTGATTATGAGCATCACAAACTCCAGGATTCATTTAACTACCCATGGATTTCTTCGATATTGAAATGCCTGACCAAATTACTCTGAGTTTCTTTTTCATGTCTGTGGGGGATTAGTCAATAAACTCAACAGACTTGAGGTATGAGAAGTTTATCTCATCCTAAAATAAACACATTTGTCCAAATTAATCACGTTAAACTCTATTGACTGTATTGATTAGGCTACATTGACCATAGTGGAAGCCTGAACAACCAGCTCAGCTGTAGATAGATATATTTTATAAAGCAACAAACAGATAAAATGGAACCTATCCCCAGATACTCTATTCCAGTCAGCCACCACAGAGTGATATTTTCAATAGTTTTGTTTAACAGCAGAAATGGATTCTTCATTGCCATGGATTTCAAGTACTTTGCATAGCTGAACCTCAAGACAGTTTGGGGCTTAGTATCATATGAGGGATATTAATAGATTCTGCCCTGGAATAACTAATCCCTGCATAAAGCTAATTCTCATTCTTCACTTTATTTTTTTGCACTCTGTTTTTATGAGTTACTGAAACAGAAAATGTGACAAGATTTAGCATTGAGATTCTAAGTGAACAGTGTAAAAAGTTTAAACAAAGTCAGCCATTAAAAAAAAAAAAAGAATAAAACAAGAACCCCTTTAGGATTACATATAGAATTTACTTAACAAAATATTACAGTGGAATGGATGGTTAATTTTTTTAATACTTATGAAGGAAATGAACAACAACTTTCAGGTGTCATCAGAACACTGCAAGTGAGCAGAATCGCTTGCTTCAGGTCTCAAGGGTCCCTTTGCATCCTTCCTTTCAGCAATAGAGGTGAGAAAGACTCAGTTTATTTATCAGCTACCAGCAGTAAACCAATGTTTCTATCTATTAATTGTGGCTGTTATTTACAAAACATGGATGCATTTTACTTTTCTCCTTTGAATTTTAATTTCCTATGTTGTATTCCTAAGGAGGGCATCTGTGTGGATGTGTACAAGCATGAGTGTGTGCAGCATCCCCCAACATTCCCCAAAATATTGCTCTTGTTCAACTGCAGTTCCTCTGAAAAAAACTGTGTCTACAAATACTGCCTACATATACCAGAAAAATCCTCTCATAATGAGATGATAGAAGACCTCTGTGACAGCAACTGTTCAATTTTATAGTTTTCTTTTCTAAATTTAGTTTGGTTCCTCCTGTTTCTTGAACCCGCGCTCAGAAAGAGAGAATATTATGTGCTTTCAGTGACAGGAAAGATATATTGATATTTATAAATAGCTTTGTCGCTATATACTTAGTTGAACGTTATTTCTGCTAATGAATTGTATCATCCAAGTATACAGAGCCCAGAAACTACTACAAGACAAATTCTAAATCTAAATAAACTTCCTTATACATATAGGGGTCTTCTTTTATTTATAAGAAGACCCCCTCCTTTTGGCAAGAAGGTGAAAGTTGTCCCTGTTATAGTATAGTTTTCTGGATTAGAAAAACTGCACCAAAATTAAATCTGGTTGCCAGAAGGCTTTTTGTTCTCTTTGTAATAATTTTCTTTTTTTCAGTATCAAGAGCAGGGAAAAGGCTTTCTGCAGAAGATCCAACCTAGACCTTGAAGTCCCAGAAGTGGTTGTTTCTCATTTTCTGCTTAATTTAAAAATCTCATGTAACACCTTTTGATTCCTCAGCTCTCTTGGGCTTTTGTTGTCCCAGAAAACTGGTTAGCCATTTGTTATCCATCTTGTTGATGATGTTTGTACTCTGGCTTGTGCAGTAAACCAGGAATAAAGTCTGAGATCTGATTTTTCCTCTGTACTTACTGGCTAAATCTTAATGTGTTCCACTGTTAGAAACAGCACAACTTTTCCACATTCACTTGTTATAAGGTAATTCAGAGAGTATTTCTTCCAAAGTCCCTGATGGCCAGCTCTTCATGTTTCTTGGACTACGACATGTTTCTCAGACCCACAACTCATATGAGTTTTCTTTAATCATAGAACTAATTGCTGAGATCTGCGAATGGAAAGACAACTCTCTGTTATAATTAAAAAATATTGTATAAGTTACCAATTCAGCAATAGAATTCCCTTGATATTTATTAATCTCCTAATTTTTTATTCCTCAAATTATTAAAATATTTTTTCATACAAATAGGGCAAGTGTTCTTTAGTAAACTCAGAACTTTTGTGTGAATACTCTCCTAATCCCAACACACAGCTTAATACTGTTGAGCTGTAAGAGGAAGTATCATAAGTTACTCAAACCGGGCATACGCCAGAATACCATAACATGTGACTTTTTGTCTTTTAAATGACCCATCCCTCCACATAAGTCAACCAAATCACCTCATACATCTCCTATGATGATTTATCCTTTTTCAATGACTGAACAGTCTAAGAGATATTAGAGTCAATATCTGGTGATTAAGGACTATAATTTTATGCTAAAAAACCGTGTCAGTGGGAATTCCATAAACTTCTCCAGGTGACTGTAAAACAGGTCCTATGGTATATTTATTACAAAGAAATTTCAGGATGAATATATTATAGAAATATTTGATTTTGCTGCTGGCATAAATATAAGAAAATATGTTTAGAATTTTGAGAAAGTCTTGAATTCTTAGGAAATCATGACTTGATTGAAATAAACAGAGAGACTTTTATAAATAATAATAAATGTATGGAGATATAAATTAGGGGAATGCTAGAGAGAAATGCAGAAACCTAAGTTCTCTTTTCTATTTGATTTCTATAATATCACAAATTAAATGTGTCCTATCTCTCCTATCAAAAGTATTTTCTATTACATTTTTTTTATTTTATGGAAATTGCTTAACTTCTGGGCCTTTCTTGATCTACCACCCTGTCTAAAGACTGTCTTCAGATATATCTCTGTGTATAGAAACTAACAAGTCCAGTCATGTAGATGAGGTTTGTAGTTGCCACTCTAACAGAGCTTTTAGGATATTTTTCCCATCTTTTGTTCTATCACAATTTATTCTATTCAAACTATTTATGATCTTTGTTTTGTCATATTCCCTTCCTTTTCTCCCTGACATGGCACTTCCAAGAACTGACAGAAATACCTGTCCAGTGTTTATAGCATCATCCTTGCAGAGAGCATGTTACATTGGTGTTGCACCTGCCCATCTTGTAAATGCCTTGGCAGAAGCTAAAGATCCAGTGACACACGCTGGGGAGGGGGAAAAAAAAAAAGAAAAGCAAACAAAAACAAAGGGAAAAATTCTGATATCTTCCTGAATGTAAGAAAAATGGGACCCAATAACTGTGTCTGTGTGAACTAGTAATAAGAGAAAATTATCCATTGTATTTATACTCTCATACTGTCTTTACCTAACATGTGGCTGTGCAAAGTCATGTGTGAAACGTGGAAAGAAATATGCTAAAAAACACCCACTACTTATACTAATATTCAGGACCAATCTACCTTCCAGTGCAGTACATTCTCTACTCAAAGACATTCCGCTTCCCCTCTCTCTATTTGACACAGGCAGTCTTTATCTGTCCATCTGCAATGAATTTCTGCTCCATTAAGTTATTATAATGTATAGCCATAAAGATAATGCAACTGTAAATTATTGCATTAACATTCTAGTCATCAACACATAAACTCAGACTGAACAAAAGAGAGAAGTTGTTTTACCTGAGAATGTGTCATTTGAGAAATAGAATATTCTCTTTCAAAATGGTTGAAAAACACTTGAAATGGCAATTAATACTGCTCAAAATTACTATCCTGACATGTTTTGCTTTTGTATTTGTTCACATGTATCTTGACACTTAGTCTGGAGTTAAAAAAAACAAACCAAAGAAAGGAATGGAATGGAATGCAATGGAATGGAACACAATGCAAATAGAGTAGAATAGAATAGAATAGAATAGAATAGAATAGAATAGAATAGAATAGAATAGAATAGAATAGAATAGAATAGAATAGTTTAAGTAATTGGGAATGAACCTCAAACCATCTTCTAGTCCAACTGACTGACTGATTCAGGGCTGACCAAAAGTCACGTTGTTAAGCACATTGTTCAAATGCCTGTTTAAACAGTGACATGCAAGAGACATTGATCACCTCTCTAGAAATCCTGTCTTGATTTTTGACCTGACCTCTCAGTAAAGAATCATTTCCTAATATCAAGTCTAAACCTCTCCTAATACAGTTTTGAATTATTCCAATTTAAAATTGAGAGAAATACTTTTTAAAATTCTAATTAAACCCTGATATTGAAAGAAATATGCTGCAAAACATATGACAGGAGTGGAGGGGAAGTAATTATCACTTGAATTCATTAAAAAAAAGAAGATTATAATTTTTATTATATCATCATTCCAAATAGTAAAAAAAAAATTTAAAAATTATCAACAAGTTAAACTGTTGCTCAGTCTAAGTTAGATGTTTTTCTTTCATCATTTATCAGTACCAGACACTTGAGGAAAGTCACAAGCACATTAAGCTTTCACCAGACAAATCATCCCCAGTTCCAGCAATTATCAACTAGAGTTGTCTTGAACCAGAATGACCCTTAAATGACTTTTTTCAAAAGCCACTTAACATGGTCCCAGTGGAGCAAGCCAGGCATGGGTTGTCATTTTGTCTCAATATAGAGAAGCACTGTGATATGTGAAGAGTCTGGGAGTCAGTTCTACAGGAAATTTTGAGCAGAAGCCCAAAGAAGCATTTTCAGATGACAAAAACTAACTGTGGATGTTAACAGCAGGAAAGGTATGCATGCTCATACAAGAATCAAAATATCTTGCTTAGAGAGAAACCTTGGAAATGGAAAATTAAAAGGACTGTGTTGTTTTGGGTTTGTTTTTTATTTTTTTGGCTCAGTAAGAATTGGTGTGGACCCTGGGACTTCTTGCAAAAGTTACTGCAGTATCTTCCTCACTGATTTTAGAAACGAAACTAGACTACCAGAAGCCCTTTGAAGTAAGAAACTTATGTTTCTTTTAGATAAATATATTTAAGTTATTTTTATTTTGATTGTGTAAATAAATTAAGCTTGCTATTTAAACTTTTTTTTTTTCAGAACTGAATGCTTTCAAGGTAGACTTGCAGGTGGAAAAACAAAGCAAAAGAAGAAACATGACAAGAACAAAGGACAAAATAGCCTCTCTAGTTGGTAGTGTTTCTGCTCACTTCACAATGATCTAAGTTCTTAACTGACAGGCACATTTCCTTGGCAGATTGAGATCAAGCCTTATCTGGTCAAGTGATGTGGGATGGTACCTGCAAACTCCAGGCAGGGATAGACAGTGGGCACCCTTTCCCAAATGAAGTGTGCAAAAAGCAAGCTAATGCTTTAATAAGCCCCACTTTGTTCTCTTTTTAACAAGTTTCAGGACACTATAGTTATAAGCCATTTATTTAAGCTCTTGGAGAGAGAGACCAGGAAGCTTAGAAAACAGAACATTCTTTTTTTCCATGAAACATTAGGATAAGAATAATCAAGCCAGCATTTATATAATCTTTCCTTTGTGTGAATGAATGACCTGTCATATCATTGCCTCTTTGAGACGTGAGAGTGTTAAAAATCTTTTTGCAGCAGAGGAAAAAGATGTACAAATAAGTGATGCAACTGGTCAATAGACAAACCACATGCTGCATTCAAAATTTCTGGACTCACTAGGGAGTTGTTATATGTCTGTGGGGATATTCTCACAGTGATCATCAAGAGCTGTGCTCATCACTTTTAGTTCAAACTTTTGGCCAATGGCAAAAAACTCCACCAGTTTTCTTAGGAAAAAGGCAACCAGCACACTGATAATGAAGACTTAATGCAATATAAAAGTGCAACGCAGATGAAAAGTGTTAATGACATCAATAGCTTAATCCTAAACTGTTTTAATCATGGGCCTTTATTTTACATAGATAACACACTAATGCACATTAGCAACCATCCACCAGAGAGCTAAGGCAGCAAATATTTCCAGAATCAACAGCATTCTTACGAGGGGCAGAAGGTGTGACTGAAGGTAAAGCTTCCAGAGTCCATGAAAATGTGTGTCTGTGACAGTTCAAAATAAGGGAAACAAAAAAAATCTGAGCCTTTCTCTATCATCAGGGTTAAGACCCTGCAAGTTGCATCTCCAACCTTAAGAAAGGCATTTATGTTTCTTATTAAAAACTCCATGTGTTCTAAGTACTTCCTTACAAGTATCTTCATCATCCAGAATTCACAAAAGTGAAACCTCTCTTCTATTTCATTATTTTTTTAATTTCCCCCAAAACAAAAAAAAAAAACAAAAAAAACCCAAAAACAAACAAACAAACAAAAAAATTAAAATCTGACTTTTTTAATATTCATTCACAATTTGATATATTCCCAAAAATTTAGGAAGACTGGAGCAAGTGTTATCGAGTTCTGTGATATATTGGACACATCGTGTCATAAAACCTAATATGAGGTCAAATATTGAATCATCTGCTACTGATGCTACAAGTTTAGTTTCATCTGTTTATTCTCACATAAGAGAGGGTTTCTTCCTGTAATGAAACTACAGGAGGTTGGGCAGAGCATGTTTCCATCAAGGAGCCACCATTCAGTGACCAACAAGGTAGAAAAACAAGGACATTTGCTTCTAAGCTGATTTATTTTAAACAGGAGCAAAGCTGTTATAGTTTTATTTATAAATAATTAAGCTTGAACATGTTATAATGACCACTGTGCAGAAAATACAGAAATATGCATTGTACTTCTGCTTATGTCAGAAGACCTTAAATTTAAATCAGTGCAACTAGCACCATTCATCCCATGAATCTGAGCTTCCAGTCTCCTTACTCAAGTATTTTTCTTTAGTGAGTAATTTTGAGTCAAAACATGTAACTGTCATTTAATCTTAAAACTAGCTGCTCTATTTCCACCTCCTCTAAGAAATATTTCCCCTCATTTTTATGCCATTTTCTTTAAAATATCTGGCATAGTCAATGCTTGACCAGATACGGACATTTTTAAGAGAATCTTCTTTTGTTGATATTTGAGGTATTTTAATTCCAGAAGAAAGAAATTTTCAAACAAACAAAAAAATAGCTTTACCCTTATAAATAAGTCTTTGTTCCACCTGATACTGCAATACCTATATTAAAAAAACACAAGAAACTAAAATGTATTGAGGACAAACAAGTGGAAGAAGACAGAGAGTGGCAGGGACTTAAGGAAGCAAAGAGGCAGTGTTGGTAGCTGTCATGGGCAGTCTTCTCAGTTCCTCAGGCACCTCCACATGAAGTAATTAGGTTATTTTTATGAGAGTCAGAGTACAGCAGTATCTGAAAAAGGATTTTAAAAGGGATGAGGATAACTCTTCTTTCCAGAGCTCTGGCTGTAGTACGGATGAAACCACAGGAATCTCTGTTTATACACTCAAGTTCGAATTGCACACAGTTGTCACTGCAGGTTTGCATTGTAGAACCAACACGTAGTGCAACAATAAGAAATGCTTTGGAAGAATAGGTTCCCCATTACATTAAGGTCAAAAAAGTAAGATTACAAAGACATGAAATCATTCTTTGCTTTCCCACAGCAGCTGCTCATAACCCAAAATCTAGCTCTGAGCTGTACTAGGAAATATTTTTTCTCTCTTTATCCATTTTTATTTTCCAATTTTCTCCTTCTTATTCATTATTCAGCTACAGAAGCATACGATCAGTGCCTCATTATTTCAGGACAACAGTCACTCTAATTGTTTCACGTCTAATGAGCATTTCAATGATGGATGACCTGCCTCACTCCACAGAATTTTACAGCTGAAGAATAGATTCAGGTTTAGGAGAGAGTAATCCACAGTCTAATATACACTATTTATTAAAACACTAAGTCTTTTGCTCTATCTTTCTGTTATTGTTTATTCTTTATATGCTTTAGAAATCCAGTGATCAGAGAGGAGCTGTTTTTACTTTGTTTTTGTTTCTTGTTTTTACTTTCCAACATAAGGGTAATTCCTCTGCCCTTTTCCAAGGTATAATGGCTATATGGGAAGAGTTGAGTGTCAATGTTAATCACCTACTTGATTCTAGGAAAGAGCAGATTCAATACTTTGTAGGGTCTGAATTGGTGCTTTGCTTCTCCAGGGCTAGACTTTCCAGTTGAGTAAGATTCAGGGTGAAAAAACCCAGGGACTAAAAGTAAATATTAAAAATAACAATAATTATTAATAATAATAATAACAACAGTAACTACTACTGCTGCTACTAATAATAGTAATACTAATAATAGTAATAGTAACTTTAATGTTTTTACTACATTTGTCTCTTTAAAAATGAAGTGGGTTACACTAATGATCCGATAAGAACTGGTGGAGTAACACTGTTTTATCAAAGAGCTACCACTATTTGTGAGCCAAAAACCAGTCCTTGTGGGTTTATAACAATCTACATTATTTTAAAAGGGTTTAGCATATTTTCCTACTGTGCTGGTCTTAACTGAAATAGAGTTAATTTTCTTCCCAGTAGCTGGTATGGGTTTGCATTTTGTATTTGTGCTGAAAATAGCATTGATAATACAGGGATGTTTTCATTATTGCTGAGCAAAATTTACAGAGAGCCAAGGCCTTTTCTGCTCCTCACCTCATTTCACCAGTGAGGAGTTTGGGGGTGCAGAAGGAGTTGGGAGGGGAGACAGCCAGGAAAGCTGACCCCAGCTGACCCAGGGGATACCCCAGACCATATGGCATCACACTCAGCATATAACGCTGGGGGAAGAAGAAGGAACAAGGGATATTTGGAGTGACAGTGTTTGCCTTCCCAAGTCCCCATTATGTGCAGTGGAGCTCTGCTGTCCTGGGGATGGCTGAACACCTGCCTGCCCATGGAAAGTGGTGAATGAATTCCTTCCTTTACCTGTTAAACTCTCTTTATCTCAGCCCATGAGTTTTCTCACTTTAACCCTTCTGATTCTCTCCCCTGTTGAACTCCAGGGGAGTGAGTGAGCAGATGTGTGGGGCTTAGTCACTGGCTGGAGTTAAACACCTGTTCATCCTCTTTTATCTTACNGAAATCCAGTGATCAGAGAGGAGCTGTTTTTACTTTGTTTTTGTTTCTTGTTTTTACTTTCCAACATAAGGGTAATTCCTCTGCCCTTTTCCAAGGTATAATGGCTATATGGGAAGAGTTGAGTGTCAATGTTAATCACCTACTTGATTCTAGGAAAGAGCAGATTCAATACTTTGTAGGGTCTGAATTGGTGCTTTGCTTCTCCAGGGCTAGACTTTCCAGTTGAGTAAGATTCAGGGTGAAAAAACCCAGGGACTAAAAGTAAATATTAAAAATAACAATAATTATTAATAATAATAATAACAACAGTAACTACTACTGCTGCTACTAATAATAGTAATACTAATAATAGTAATAGTAACTTTAATGTTTTTACTACATTTGTTTCTTTAAAAATGAAGTGGGTTACACTAATGATCCGATAAGAACTGGTGGAGTAACACTGTTTTATCAAAGAGCTACCACTATTTGTGAGCCAAAAACCAGTCCTTGTGGGTTTATAACAATCTACATTATTTTAAAAGGGTTTAGCATATTTTCCTACTGTGCTGGTCTTAACTGAAATAGAGTTAATTTTCTTCCCAGTAGCTGGTATGGGTTTGCATTTTGTATTTGTGCTGAAAATAGCATTGATAATACAGGGATGTTTTCATTATTGCTGAGCAAAATTTACAGAGAGCCAAGGCCTTTTCTGCTCCTCACCTCATTTCACCAGTGAGGAGTTTGGGGGTGCAGAAGGAGTTGGGAGGGGAGACAGCCAGGAAAGCTGACCCCAGCTGACCCAGGGGATACCCCAGACCATATGGCATCACACTCAGCATATAACGCTGGGGGAAGAAGAAGGAACAAGGGATATTTGGAGTGACAGTGTTTGCCTTCCCAAGTCCCCATTATGTGCAGTGGAGCTCTGCTGTCCTGGGGATGGCTGAACACCTGCCTGCCCATGGAAAGTGGTGAATGAATTCCTTCCTTTACCTGTTAAACTCTCTTTATCTCAGCCCATGAGTTTTCTCACTTTAACCCTTCTGATTCTCTCCCCTGTTGAACTCCAGGGGAGTGAGTGAGCAGATGTGTGGGGCTTAGTCACTGGCTGGAGTTAAACACCTGTTCATCCTCTTTTATCTTACCCTAAAATCTTGTCTGATTTTACTTTCTCTACAACTTTGTTTGCATCTGAGCTGCACCATATTGGAAGCTTACATGCAGAAGTTGCTGATTAGTGCCAAATTTGTGACTTCACCATCTTCTAAAACAAATGTACTTTGGAAATAAGTACCACTGTGGTATACACACTGAATTTCTATTCTTTTGCTTTTAATATATCATGCTAATTTTGAGATGATATGGTAGTTCACTCCCCCTATCCCTCCTCCCCCCCCCCAAAAAAAAATAAATCCCTGAAGTCTCACTCTCCAGATCTTTTACAAATTCTTCCTTCATAAGACTTACTCTTGTCTTCGAGAACCTGTTTCCAACATAGTCAAGGAAAATCCACTGTGTGCAAAACTGCTACTTTCTTTTCTCTCATATTTCTCCAAATGATCACTGCAGCTGCAGTGCCAAGAAGGTACATACTAGTAATGATGGGAAGAAAGTCAGTAAGTATAAATAACATGTATTTTACATAAGACCTCATAAGATCTGGTGCTATATTTTTTCCTACAACCCTGACACATTCCAAGCCTTAGACTGAGCTCTCAGACTGCATCTTACTATTTTGCATGCCAATTATTACTGTACTGTTGGTGTTATCACAGTAGGATAAAATAGTAGTAATTTTCTAAGTATGGTTATAGGTTATAACAAGAATATATGTTGCTTTCCAACAGTGCTGAAAGAGCTGGATGGACTTTTCTGAGGCCAGTACTTATTATTGTAAGAACTGATATCTATTAAATTATAATTTGTGACTGATCAAAATCATTTAATCAGCCTGTTTAGAGCCAAAATAAAGACAGATATCAGCCATTTCCTTGAGGACTTAATGCCTTGGCAACCAGTTGTGGTACCCATTTTCACCTTCTTACTCTCTGAAATTATACTTCCGATTTTAAAAGTGCATTTTTCAGCATGCTACTACCATATTTTCCCATCTGGGCATCTGCCAGACTATACAAAATGCTATCTTTCCTACCTCCAAGTGAATAAGTGGTTTTATTTCTGTAAAAACTAGGGAGAAGGAAGGGATGATACGCATCCAGCATTTGTGTATGCTTTCTAGGTATAGGACCCTGGGAACATCTTTGTGCCATCACACAGAGGTTGATACAATTGGTTTATAGCTGGTTTATCACCTCATAAGTCTCATTTATATGACTTACTTTGTTTTGATCTTGCTCCCGTGTCTTACACCATTTGCATTAGAACTTAGAAGGTTTAGGTGAGATATTATGAAGAAATTTTTTACTATGAGGAGGGCGAGGCACTGGAAAAGGTTGCCTGGAGAAGATGTGACTCCCCCATCCCTGGAAGTGTTCAAGGCCAGGTTGATTGAGGGTTGGAGCAACCTGGGCTAGTTGACGGTGTCTCTGTCCTTGGCAGGGGGGTTAGAACTAGGTGGTCTTTAAGGCCACTTTCAAGCCAATCCTTTCTCTGAATCTACAAACTTACAAGTACAAGGATTAAAACTGTCACCAAGCACAATAACCCTAATTTTGTCATTCAGTACAACTATCTTCAAAGTGCAAAATCCTCTAACAATTCTGGAACTCACTGGAAGCCAATAAAACACATATTAAATCCTATTTTTCATTTATTAATCAATGGAGTTTTATAGAAGTAACACAAAATAGCTCAAATTTATTGTAAAAAAATACTATGGTGGAGTTTTTAGTGAAATATGAAAGAATCGAGATGAAGAAATTAGGAAAAAAAAGTACCTTAAAGCATCCTGAGCATTCCCATCTGCAATTTTTCAAACATACAAAATAACTTGTCAAAACAAGGTAAGACATTTTGAATTTCAGACTGCAGAAACTTTAAGGATGTAGGAGGACTAGAAATTAATTTCTATTTTAAACTGTATGCAGCATAACAAAAATTTACATGTCTCCTTGTTAACAAAGGTTGTTGGTTCATTTATGTTTGACAAATAATTCAACCGTAGAAGAAAAGATTAAAAAAGTCAAAACTTCAGATACAGAAAAATCTCCTAATCTTGTTAGTGTGTTTGTAAAGATTATCAAAAATCCAACAAATATCAGCTGCAAATCTGGAAGAAAAGAAACCAAACAATCCAGTAATAAAACACAGAGGACTTTTTATATGCAATAAATAGGCTTATTTTGCTCTAAAGTGATCAGAATAATAAAGACGAAGCTCTATCCTGTAAAAAGCTGGCATAATCAGAAAAGTGTCAACAGTGTGAGATTCTAGGATAGTCCTGATGGAATAAATATATCATTGGTACAAGAGTAGCTTTTAAATTTTTGATATATTCTTTAAATGTCAGGATGGGGAGTGTATGATAGTTTTATCTTAGCAGCACAATCTCCAATCATTTTATTATTCATATGTGGTTTACAAGACAGCAGAGTATTTTTTTAATTTGTAGTAACTCAGACAGCGATTAATAACCTGATAGTATACTCCTAATGCACTCTTTCAAGCCAATTAGTTCTCATATTTATTGCAATCCTATATTATAATGTGAAAAGTTCTTTTTGTTGGAATTAGGAGGTCCAGAGATTAAGTATATCAACTGTAAAATATCTGATAGCAATAACTAAGTTGATGGCCTTGGTAAATAAAAGTGAAGGCACAGAAAACAGATATTATTGCAACTTTGCTCAAGCTAAAAACTTCAAGCCTCATTTTACTGTATTTTTCGTGTCTCTGTGGCAAAAATAAAGGAGAATGAAATACCACATGAAAATGATGGAAATGAAAGGAAAGTTCATACAATTGCCCTTATCTTTGGATGCATTCACAAACAATGGCACCTGACAGTAATATTATTTGCAAAGACAAAATAAAACTGGTATTATTACAAGTTACAGATTATAAATCTGCAAAGAACTCAGCATGAGATTTAGTTTACAAATCAAGGAACCTAATAGACTTAAGGATCTTTTTTGTGGCTATAGCAACACAAAAGAAGCCTGAATTTGGCAGGAATTATTCTGATCACTGCTGTAGGTAGAAAGGGAAATGTCAATTTAACTTTTAGGTCAAAAAAGGTGGTCCAGAGCAAAGTAGCTTTCCAGAAGGGACTGTCATTGAGTTTTAAACATCCACAATTACCTAGATCCTGTTGTAGTGTCTGAAGTTATCTTTTCAGTTCCAGTTCCTGGATTCAGTCGACATTTTTGAAAGGAAATGTATTCCATGAAAAGAGCTTTAATCACAAGGCACTAGATTGCTATTGTACAGAAGAATTCCTCTGATTTACCTGAGCCATTTTTGAAATGGAGGTATTTGACTATCCACATCTTTTGTTTGCAGCTGAGGACTCAGCTCTGACCAGGCACTAGACACTGACCTATGTGAAGCATCCTCTTGTGTTAGCAACTCTTTAAAACCACTGTAGAAGAACAGTCAGTACCAGAGACAGACTTTTCACTGCAATGTGATTTTATCTCTGGATTTTCAGACTTTGTTCCATTGATAAAACTGTCTAAAAGCCCAGAATCACCATTAAGGTCAACACTTACAGGAAAGTGTGGTGTGCCTTATGTGCAAAATGAAAATTGAATCTTTGGAGAGTCTGGGGTCTCATGGCTAGGTACTAATTACAGCCCAAGTATCAACCATTTAATATGACAGCATCATCATTCTTATGTGCCTACCAGGAGCAGAAAAAAATGGTGTTTCAAAGAGATGAAAGACTAAATGATCAATCTGTGAACAAATTGTTTTTTCTCTGATTAAATATTTTCCAATTACTTTCCATCAAAATGGATTCTTTTACCGGTTTCATAACACTTTAATAAAAATTAAGAGATCTTGGTTGTTTCATCTTGATCAGAATTTCTTAAGGATAGCGCTGCTAGAGGAAGGAAATTAAAATAGATTTGTATCTGCAGCCAGACATAATTACAAGGTAAATCCCTCTCTTATCAATGCAGTTATGGAAAAGATAGTAAAACTAGTCTCCCTTGGTTTCAAACTATGAGACTCTAACCCTTCAGTTCACATAGAATTGGCTTAATGAAAACATAAAAAAAGTCTTTTTTTTCTATACCTGCACCAAACCAGCTCATGATTTCTACTTTCTCAATCCTAAAACTCACTCCAGGTGGTTAGTATAGATATTAAGACATTCTCATAGTCATTTCTTCACACAGAAAAATGAATAAATATTCCCTATTTCCTATAGCTGGTGAAAAGGAATTATGTGTTTTCCTGGAAAAATATCATTTTTTCCTTCTTTTAAGATCAAAAGGAAGTTTAAGTTGCCACAAGCGGACATACCAAGATTTCTTTATCATAATTATGATAAGTTTAGGAAGATATCCATATGGACAAAACTCTATTAATTTTTTAAATACAGACAGTTTACAAGGAGATGCTGAAACACTCACAAAGCCATATTGTTTAGAGCCAAATAAATATCTGTAGTTTAAGTTGTTTATTATTTAAAGAAATAAAACCACAAAAAAAAATTAAACAAGTGGAAATTAATTACCTGAACTGGAATTTTGCCAGGGCAAGACTAACACCCCTACTGATCCCATATTTTTGCAACCAATTGCTTTAACAACATTGTATTTGCATATTTCTCAAGTGAAATCTGAGACAGGGCAGTTAGAGGTGAGTGTTGTTACTGCCAGTTATAATGCAAAGAACCAATATTATTTTTGCTGCTTGCCTGTGCTCTTGATTGTTGTGCAGTTCTTACAATGGAGTTTGGAAATTAATTCCTCAGACACAGAGACAGTGGTTGGTATTTATCAGATTTAGATTCATATCTCCTAGTCAACCCAGGTGGAAAATTAGGTGAGATGCAAGACTTCATTAAGCAACCAGATGTTACGTCTCTGTTGAGCTGTCCTAGGTCAAGAAATTACACAAACACCTCCCCCCGCCGCCCCCCTACTTTGTTAGTAACAGCAAATAGCATAATCTTTTAGTAAATCACAAAGCAAGAAATCAATTAATTTTTTTCATTTTTGTTTTTTGTTTGTTTAATAAGAACAAGAATAATTTGGGGACTGTATATTTTGACATTTTGCTCAAGCCAGAGATATTTATGAACTTTGAAATATCAATCCATTATTCTGTGTCAATCGTAAAGCAGAAATAAGTTTGCTTCCTAAATTGCTGCCTTCCTAAGTCATGTCTTTTATTAGACAATTAGTCAAGATGAAGGTTAAATTGACCTTAAGTCCTTTGAGATACATACATATATATATGTGTGTGTGTGTGTGTGTGTGTGTGTGTGTGTGTGTATAAATCTAGATCTAGCTACTTACAAATCATCCTAGTCACAAGAACAGAGATAAAGTCAATAAGTAAACTTTCAGAAATAAAGCTTTGGGATTTATTGTCTTCATCAAAAACAACATTATTACAGTAAAATGCATTCTTCTCATAGACATATAGGAAACATGACCTCTTTTTTTCAATTTCTTTTTTTAAATTTTTTTTTTAAAGAGCATGAAGCAGTTTTAGTGTTATTAAACAGTCTGAGATAATTAAAAGGGAACATTGATTATTTTTTTTTTATTTTACATTGGAATTATCCCTAACTTCTTGTTATTAAAGTATGTGTCTGCATACAAAATCAGCTATGAATTAAAAGTTAAATTAAGCTTCAAGTAAGTTAGAGATAGAACTTTAGGACCACAGGAGACATCTACATCTAGATATCTAGATTAACTCCTGTGATCCTAATGTTCTTTCTCTTACTTATTCAATCCTTCTATATGTGTATTATTTATATTTAATCTGTTCTTCTGGCCAGGAGGAACTTTGCATTATATGGTGCTCTGTGCAAATGCATCATCAGAGGTTGTCACTTGTCTGAAGAATTTGCAGTGTAAAAAGAGAGGACAGAGAATGGGATGAAAAGTCAATAGAGGTACTGCCATGAATCCACGCTGACAACACACCTTGGTAGTCACAAGCAGGTGTGCCTGGATTGACCACCCTGACAGCTGATGGGAATTTATGTGAAGTTTCTCGCACAATGTTGATTTAACCATCTTCACACAGAAGATCAGCAGCCCATTTAAAGAGAAAAAACAACCTCTTTCAATCATCATCCCCTAGACCTTCTTTATTTTTATTTGGTTTGTGTTTCTGGTTGTTTGTTTCAGGAAGGTTTAGCATTGCTTTATGGCTACATTGCTTAGGTCTTAAAACAACTAAGAGTAAAAGCTCAACGGAAGGACTAAAGAAGGATTGCTCTGTGCATTCGAACATGAAAATGTGAATGTAGGTTTGCTTTTTTTCTAAATACTAAGCCCTCTCTGCTCATTTGACGGGATACAGGCTACACAGGAATTGCACCGAAGGGGAAGTGCTTTGGTTTTAAACATTAATAAAATAAGAGAGCTGTAATTTCTGAAAAATTTTATGTAAAAGACAGAAGTTTTGTCCATAGAGTCAGAGCTGACCAACCATTGCCAGGGTTCATTGTGTATAATGGGGCATTTTGTAAAAGTATCTCCCAAAAGGCCTAATTTGGGAGAGGATGAAAAGACAGCCTGGGCCCCAGAAGAGATATTTTCATAGACCTGAATGACCTGGAGCATCCCTCAGAAAAGGAAGAGGGACATGGGCCTCTGGCACAATGACTTTTCCAGCCAGGCTCTAACAGCACTTAGGAGGCCTAAGGAAGGGATGGCAATGGCTCTCCCTCTTTTGGAGTCCAGGCAGATACAAAGAGCTAGTGATCCTCTCTGGGAATTTGAAGTCACCTTTTATGCTAAATCTTCTTTTTTTTTAAAAGTTTTAAATGGCTACTAGGGAAAGAAAAAAGCATTCCAGTTGCAAGCACACAGATAATTAAGGACAACAAGCAAGCTTTCAGAAATAATGCCTTGGGATTTATTTTCTTCATCAAAAAATAAGTTATAGTAAAATATGCTCTTTTATAGACATGTAGAAAACATGAGCTCCTTTTTCTTTTCTTTTTTCTTTTTTTTTTTTAAAGGAGAGTGAAACAGTTTTATTGTTTTTAAACAGTCTGAAATAATTAAATTGGAACATTGATTTTTATTTTTTTTTTTTAGATTGGAATTACCCCTAACTTCTTGTCATTAAAGTAGGTGTCTGCATACAAAATCAATTAGGAATTAAAAGAGAAGTTAATTTAGTCTTCAAATTATATGGTTTAAGTGGCACTGATCCTCCTGGGTGAAGGGGATTACCCTATTCCCTTACAACTGAGTGAAGGAATACCCAATATAATTTTCATAACTACTTCCTGTTATATATATTTTTTTTAAATCACATCAATTTCCTTTTTATTGTTGTTTACTTGTCACTTATTTCTGATTGAAAATAAGTGTCAAATATCCCAATTTTTGGAAAAATGATTGCTTCAGATTTTGACCACTTCCATGGACATCCCATCAGTTATTAATTTCACATTTTTCCCAGTCAGTTATTGTTGTCAATAATAACCTCTATTAAAATTAATATTTCAGAAATGTATTAGCAATTTGAATGAAATAGGTATTGTTTATTTAAAGGATACGGCCATAATGTTATATCTTTATCATAATGTTAGGAACAAAGAGATGAAATCTAAAATGCATTCTTCTTGAAAATGAAAAAAATTAAATTGGCAACGAACAGAAGGAAGCTAATTAGAGAAGAATTTAGGATTTTCTTCTCCATGATTTTGAAATAAAAGACAGCTATCCAGGGATAAGAAGTTACATTGCAGAGACTAACTGCCTGATTTGTGCCTCATTAAAAATCAAATTGGATTTTTATGATTGCATACATCTATTATTATTAGTTATAATACTGATCAATTAAAATACAATTGCCTCACCAGGACCTGATTGCAGTAGTATCATACAAGCCAAAATTAGAGCTCAAGTGGCTCTTTAAGTCCCAGGCACAGAACAAAGCTGGATGTTTTTAAGCCTGAATAATGATCACCAATAGAATATATTGCTAGGAAAGGTACCTGTCCAGAAAACACTATGGCAAATAGCACTAATTGATATCTCTGACAGTTATGTGAACAGAAACATCCAGGATTGATCAGACATGGACCTTTTAAAATTCTCTACTCTATGACGATGAGATATCTGTGATATATAAAAACAGAGTGGATGGCTTCAAAGTGCAGGAACACAGAATAGTATTGCTTTCTGAAAACAGCAAAATAATGTCATGCTCCCAAAGGAGAGGAATTCACTAACACAGGTATTTTATCGTTATTGAATGACAGTTTACCCTACAAGGGTAATGATCAACTCACATGATCGTATAAATACCATAAAATGACAATCAAAATGCAAAAAGAGATCAGCATCTTACAAGGACTCCTTCCAAATGATATCTACAACTATTTCCTCCAGAACAACTAGTGTAAAAGCAGGGCTATTGACCTGACCAAGCACTGCATCATCTAAGCCTCAAAAGGGAAAGAATTTGTATAAATTTGTATAGTTAAGCTACTGAGCAACCCAAATGAAAGCCTGCTTCACTAAATCTGCTTTTAGCCTTTGTCATTGCCCCACTAATTAATACTTTAATAGCTGGTAGGTCCATATCTTCACTCAGTATATCTTCTTACCTTTAATGAGGGTATCACACAAATATAGCATACTGGTGTCTGGAAATTCCATGGTCATCCATCATGTTTCAAATGAGATGTTCCCACCTTCTGAAGGAACAGCAAATATGATCTAAGAACATCATGGCAGATGCAGGGACTGCACCAAAACCAGGGAGAATTTTAACCTCCTACCCAGTAATACGGAAGTTTAAAAGTTGACTACTGTGCATAGTGTACAGATTATAAATACTTTACATAGATTATGTGACAAACATTTGATTAAAGAAAGTGAAAATACTTTCTTCTTGCCCACTGTATGGTGGCATTAAGCATTCATCCTATTCAGTTCATCCATATTCAGTCACTCACCTTCCTTCAAATTGCATCTGAAGGCAGCTTTGCTACACTTTTACCTTCCACTTCACTGTGAATTTTGGTATATAACATGTCGTTTGGAGATAATGACAAATACATTCATTTAAGACCATCTAACAAATTTTTGAACACTCTCAACCACCATTCAACCATTCATGGACATTATTGAAAACAGAAAAGACTTCTTTTATGTCTTTTCTCATTTAAGGATAGTGAGGTTTTATTTCTTTCTTTCAAGTAGAAAATGATGCATAATAACAAGGTTTATACTTTAACTGGAATTAGAAAACAACTCTGCAGAAATACAGTTATTGGTCTTTTGCAAACATTTGGGAATTCAACATGATTAATTCTTAAATGTGCAGTCTGTTAAAAACCTGTAAAACTTTGTGTCTATATATAAATATGTTTACATTTATAGTCATATATTTTCTATTTACGCAAAAATAGTTTCTCTTAAAAAATTTCTATTTTTCTTGTGTTCTTGTTCTTCCAAGTATATCTTGTTCAGTAAGCCAAGATAAAATTTGTTTCAAGCTCCAGATTTTAATAACATTTGAATTTTTTCATCAATAAAATGTATGTTTTATCCAAATACATCAACATGTAGAAAGTACTTTTTTGTCATGTGTATTAGACTCAAGTAAATTATTATAAGTCTACATTTCTTCTACAGATAAGCTAAACCCAAAGGTTTTTTTGAAAAGTTTGTATAAGACACTCTTAGCTCTCCATCGTGCCAAGGCACTGTGTTGTGGCCTAAATAATTTAGGTCGTTAGGAGCTATTTGTGCCATGGATTTTCTTTTCAGCACTTTTTGTTTTTCTTTTAAGTCTCTGATCGATGTAAGTAGCTATAAATTCCAATCCACTGGTAGGTCTGAAACTTATTTGTTTTTCTCTCAAGTGATATTTGGGCAAGTCAATAAATCCCAAGGAAAACTGACAATACAAAAAGTATTTTTTGCTTTGATCAAATAAATTCTTAATGACTGACTTTTAAAAAAATCAATACCATTGACAATGTTGATTTCAATTTCCTTGGAATCAAGTTTTAGATGAAATTGGACCATACAATACCAGAATCAAGGAATGGGATTGCATCAAAAAATAATACAGAGACAATATAATATCTCTTTATGAGACAGTCTATTCATTTCAACACAGATCATGATATGCTGACAGCAGACTTTCTAGCTAATTTTTACACTATTTGAAAATTAAATGCAATGAGGGGAATAGCTGTATATAGCAAGATTTCCTTAGTTTCAGATCAGAAACATCTCACACTGTTCTAGTCACTACACTCATGAATCTAGATAAATAACATGGGTGAGATCCAGAACCATGGAAGCTGCATCTTCACTAGGAAAAATAATGTATATACACAACCTAGGGTAAGTTTCACTCTTTCAAGTACTTGTCCAATTTATTTATGTAGGATCCTGTTACAGGTAATGGATGGAATTAAATCCTTCCAGGGGCTGTTATAACTCAGCCAAATGTGTCAACTGTACCTGACTCTGTCATTCCTCTCCACACATTTTAAAGGATGGTGTACTGGTTTTGGCTGTAACAGAGTTAACTTTCTTCATGGTAGCTCATACAATGCTCTGTTTTGGATTTGTGACTAAAACAGTGTTGTTAACACAGGGATGTTGCAGAGCAGAGCTTTCACAACATCAAGGCCTTTTCAGCTTCTCACACTTTCTCCCCAGCAAGGGGGCTGGGGATACACAAGAAGCTGTGAGGGGACACAGATGGGACAGCTGATCAGGACTGACCCAAGGAATGCTCCATATTGTATGGCATCATGCTCAGCATATAAAGCTGAGGGGAAGAAGGAAGTGAGGGGACACATTTGGAATTAGGGAGTCTGTCTTCCCCAGTCACCATTACACGTGTTGAAGCTCTGCTTTCCTGGAGATGGCTGAGCACCTGCTTGTCCATGGGAAGTGGTGAATTAATTTCTTGGCTTGGCTTGCTTGCATGCATGGTTTCTGATTTAACCATGAAACTGTTCTTAATTTAACCCCTGAGGTTTTTCACGTTTGCACTTCCAATGCTTTGCCCATCCTACTGCCGAAGAGTGAGCGAGTGGCTGTGTGGGGCTGAGCTGCCTGTTGGGGTTAACTCACAACAGATGATTGGTTCATATACAAATATCCATACAGTAATCATTGAAAAATTAATCCATTTGCCCACACACAGGCATCTAGTGGTACCTAAAACACATCAGATAATTAGAGATTAACTATATCAATGTGGAGTCTCTTTGTGAGATGCCATAGCTTATCTCAAAAAGTCCTCAGGGCCTGTCCTTAGACAGCTAAGTAATTTCCCAGATTCAAAAACTGCACTGAATAGCTTGTCATTTGCTATTGCTCAGGTTTAAGTCATAACACTATTAGCAGCTCTATTAGATGTGTCTCTGTACAGATAACAAACATGGGGACAATCACAAGGAAACAAGAAATTCAATAGCTTTAAGCTATTAAACTAGTCTGTGGAAAATCACAGCTCATCAGAGACTGAGCTCAGTTGTCAAATAAAGGTATCAAGAAGCATCTAAAATTCCCTAGGATGCCTGAACTTGTAGATGTGAACTGGTAACTACAAAACATGTAGATATCAAACTGGACTTGCAGAAGATCCCTGTACTACCAGAGCAAGTGCTAGAGACTAAGTGGTAAACTCTAGGACATGTCAAATGTCAGCAAAAATAAGGTAGGAAAATGCAGTCATTAATGTAAAAGAAAGCTTCTCAGCAAATGAGGTTACAGCAAAGAAGTTGTAGATGCCCCATCCCTGGAAGTGTTCAAGGGTTGGATGGGGCTCTGAGCCATCTATGATCTAGTGGAAGGTGGCCCTGCCCATGTCTGGAGGGTTGGAAATAAATGTTCCTAAAGACCCTTCCACAAAGGCTCTTCTATGATCCTATGATTTCAGTTTTAGGTAGCTTATTAATGTCCTCTTCCCACCCATTCCTCAGCTGTCATCCTTGGCTAAAACACACAGTCCCACTAATTGTTCTTTTCTGAATGTATAAGTTACGTTGAGATTATTTCTTTAAACTTTAGCAAAAGGGACACTGATGCCATTCTAACTGATGTGACACATTGCCGCAATTGATTGTGCCTATTATTAGTTAAAGAAGTATAAAAGTGAGGAACTTTGTCTTTTCCTTTTCTTCTCTTCCTTTTCCTTCCCTTTGCTTCCCTTTCCTTCCTTTATTTTTTTTTTAATTATTATTCTTTCTTTTCTAATAGAGCAATATGGGAACACATACACTCCAGTTAATTGCCACCACAAAAATTTAAAAGGAATATAACATTGTTGTTATGTGCAAGGTGTTTGGTCACAACAACAACACATACACAGACAAGCACCCATTATAATCATGTATGTAGATATGAGTAATTTTAAAACTGAGTTACACACCATTTCTTGTGTATCTAGAGTTGTGGCAGGTCCTTTTTTTAATATCACACAGTATTCAAGAAACTATTAATTGATTAAGAAAGGATGCTACTGGAGAGTGGAACAGCCTGAACTCTGTAGCAGATGTTTTTTTTAATAGCAATAAAAGAAACCAAGATGGTTGAAGTCACTACCATGAAAAACTCACAAAACAATGTCCTAGGGACAGAGAAGAGAAGGCTGCAAAGGGTGCCTTGTTCAGCTTGCACAATGGATCACTGTCAAGGATGAGAACACATAGTTTGACTCTTCACTCGGCCCATCCTGCAGGCTGGGATGGGACTTAATATCCAGCACAGCTCATGGAGCCTTCTGCAGACAGTGAAAAGAGCCAGGCAGTAGAAGAGGGCAATTTATCCAACCTGCCTTCAACATCTTCCCTAATGGAATAAATCTGTCTTTGCAAAGTCTTCTTTTCCCACAGTTTATATAATGTACTTAAAAGTCTAGTTTTAGACCTAAAATATTTCAATGCAAAATTGCTACTGCAAAATGCATTGTTTATATATTTTTACTTTCTTTTTATGAATGGCATAGCAAACCTCCAAATATGACAGATGAACACTGGAAAACACAGAATTTGTGTTAGCTGAGAATTTTGCCTTGGCTTGTAGTCATTAAAGAAAATAGAATGTTGAGATTTTCAGCACTCAGATGAAAAGACATTCAAGGACCAAAGGGTGATTATGCCTAAGATAATGATGTGGAGGATGAGGGCATTAGCTAAATTCACATTCATGCTTTAATAATTGCTTAGATTATCCAGTTCACAAGTGACTTGGAGTTAATAACAGCCAGGTCAGCTGATTAATAGCAGTGCTTTTAATTTTACCAGTGTTGTTCTTTGCCAAACCATTTTTATTCAAAGCAGCATCACCTGAGTGACATTGCTCTTTTTTATCATTATTTCTAAAATTTTATACAGATGAGTAATTGCTACAAAGGAAAGAACCGATCTACAAAGGCACTAAAAACAGTTTATCCAAGAAATTGAAAATTAAAAAAGTTAAAAGTAGGGATTTCTATACAGGAGGGGAAAAGGTATTGAACAATCTATAGGGATTTTGTGGTTTGGGTATTTTTTTTTTCCCCCTGAAGCTACCTTTGTCATTTACAGTGTCCCCAATGCAGTATGTATTTTTATTCACGCAATTCCCTCTCTTTTTCCCTGTGGCACACAAGTTCCTACAATGTTGCACAGAAAGACAATAGGCTTTCCAGCAGCATTGAGTTTCCAACTAATTTCTTCAAGAAATGCTGTGTCCATGGACAGAGAAAGAACCTGTGACCCCCCATGCACCCCCAGTTGCATGTCCTGCAGTGCATGTAGGTGGAACTGAATGCCAGAATATGCAGGTCAGGAAGTTATGGTTGTTCTCCAGGTTGCACCAGAAGATCTTTAAGACTGCTTGAAATTTTCCATACCAGGTGGGGAATGGGATCATATTGGATCATGTCCTGCATAATAAAAAACAAATAGTATTGATAGAAATTAAAAAAAAATACCTTTATCTAATGTTTTGGGGAGTCTTTTTTGAGAAACTTGGAAAAGGAAAAGATGGTAGGGACTTCTGCACTGGAAAGACAAAATGACACTGCTTCACTAATTTCTAGAAAAGACCCCAACGACACAGTGATGATGTGCTGTGAAGAATAGAACAGCATTAAAGCAAGATTAAGGGTTTTTGCTGGCCC
The DNA here is from genome assembly GCA_013400415.1 of Scytalopus superciliaris. Classification (NCBI taxonomy): domain Eukaryota; kingdom Metazoa; phylum Chordata; class Aves; order Passeriformes; family Rhinocryptidae; genus Scytalopus; species Scytalopus superciliaris. The sequence continues at coordinate 62,804 of VXBX01004946.1, forward strand.
CATGTGCTAGAATAAATTGTGTGTTCTCCATCTATGAACTAGCCAGTGTAATGATAAGAAAATATTTTATAAATTATAACTGCAGAAAATATATTAGAAATTGTATTAAATACTTTATAGGACTTTTTCCTACTCATGACTTTCTGATTATAGAGGTTTTTAATACAAAAATGTATTTTGAAACAGTTATTCAAACACTACAAATTGATATATAAATTGACTTTTGTCAGGAGAGTATGATTACATGGCAGCAAATCTTGTATAATTGTATTATTCAATCCAGTTCAGCACATACTTTTACAACAGATGTAATGTGAGCACAATCAGAATTGCATCTTCTATTCTCTGTTCTAAACTAATTATAACATTTCTTAGCTTTTAATAACAGCATAATGTGATAGTGCTGCTATATGACAATTCATACAAGTGAAAGACTAATACAGTAGGACAGTAAGAATTATTGGAAAGGACAGGTCTGTGAATAAATAAAACTTTTGATGAAAAAAACTAGAAAAAATATAACAAGTGTTAGCTGCCTCTGGATTTTCATAGCTGTGTGCTGGATTTTTCATAAGGAAGAATAAGGTGGATGTTGCCTCCTGCAACTGGACATGATATGAGCATGTGGGCAAAGTGAACGCTACTTCTGTGCCAAGTTACAAGGGGGTGTACTGCAGTGTACTCTTTCTTTCCTCACTGGAACAAAGACCGATTTTTGTGTTTCTCCTATGCAATGTGGATCCAAAGAGAAAACATTCCACTCACCCACGGATATGTAAAACAATGAACCAAGTGAAAACAGTGATGAGACATGGAGTAGGGGGAAAAAAAAAAAAAAAAAAAAAAAAAAAAAAGAAAGGTAAACCTTTTCCACCCTCTGTGTGGCCCATGTTTTCCTTCCCCATGAGCAACGCCTGTCTCCTCATACAGTGTGTTGAGATGAACTTGTGCCCTTTTACAGCTCTCTGCCACCCTCATCACAGTGTCCACATCTGTATTTTCCCCATCTGCCCATCGTTACTAGAGAAGAAACAGAGCTGTGACACTCTGAGTTCTCCACCAGGGTCGGGCTTATTGGACTTACCATAGTTAGGAATGGAGACATCACCACATCCATAGTAGGAATCTTATCTTAGGTGGGATATAAAAGGGGGCTAGATGGTGCCCTGGGGTGTTTCTTGAGTATTTAATAACATACAAAATCCTATAAACAGTAAAGGTAAAGATTTGTGTAGTACAGTCAGATGCTTAAAGATAAACATACAAAAAAGATATTTCACCTATAATTCTTCAAACTTCTAGCAATTCTTAGTCGAATATAGTTGCAATTCTGAATTGAATATACTTACAATTAATTCAACCTCCAAAATATTATGGATCATTTATTTACATGCATCATTTTTTCTGTTCTTTTTAAGGTGTCTAATTTCTCTATTTAATAATAACAATTACCAAAAACAAAAGATATTTTCCTCAAAGGTATGGCCAATAATGAAAGTAGTAAAAGTCCAAGGCAGCAACAGCCAAATTTCTTCATCATCCTTTCCTACCTCCTCAGTTCTCAAGAGAGAGGGCTCTTATTGTGAAAACCTTCATTCCAAATTAACTTCTTGTGTTGGGTCTGTTCATTATGGTTGAGAAGACACAAAAAACACACATACAAATAAATAATATAATATCTTTCCTTATAACATGAAATTGTAATATATTGAAAACAGAGAGTCTTGAGTGATTTCCCATTCATCTTTGCCCACAACTTCACTGCTTTTTTCTTTCTGGTATAATCCTTTAAGATGGATATGACCATGATTCATAGTCTGTAATTGGATGAGCTATTAGAAATTTGGGCATTCATCTTTATTTATCTGAACTCTGCAAAACTGGCCTGGGATTTGCTAGAGAGCCGGATGTCTTGGGAAATTTCCTATCATCGCTTGGTCATGCATATTACCAATGCATGAGTGTCTCCTGAGGGGTATTTTGGGGGTTTTTTTGAGACTCTGATGCTTGGATTTATTCATATTTGGAAGAGGAATAATTTTAAAGTTAGCTTAATATTCATGGGAATTAGAAACAAAATTAAAAAGGAGGATAATGGGCCAGCATGAGGTTTTAATTAATCTTTGTCTTACCCTGGGATGTGGAAAATGTCAATTTGCACTAGTTCCATGAAGGATTAAGACCAGTAATATGTACAGTTCATTTAGCTTTGAAATAAAGCATAAAGAAAATAAAAATGAGAACTTTTGATTCAATGTGACACTGAAGGGGAAGAGAATTAAACAGCTATTAAATGGAGCTGGCTCAATTACCACCATTGGAGGTGACCCGAACAAAATACAGCTGGTTTTACCAGGCACCAGTTACATCCCCAAGCCACATTCATAACGATGTTTGCCAAAATCAGAATTCAAACAAATATCTTCTGTTGACTGCTGTGCAGTCCAGAACATCCCATTTGTTCCACTGAAACCTCAAAAAAGATTGGGGAAGAAGCCAAATGAGTTAATTGAGGATATTCTGGCTTTGTGTAATCCATACTTCATACCTTGTATCCCTGTGTATAGAAACAGCTGCAAAAAGAACGAGAAGGAAACAGATTGGATATATGAGATCTATAGTTTACAAGGGCCTGGCAGTAATTTGGGTTGAGAAAGTGGGCAGGAGCTACATTTGCAATGTTGTACGTATGAGTCTCATGCCCCAGGTCCAGAAAAATATTTATGTTTACCTCAGCCAAATTGTCCCTATTCCATTGGTTTAGTCATTACAGAAATTTGATCTTCTCTAAAGAACTAGTAAATTTATTGAAGGGATTAAGACATTAGGCAGAAATTTTGTTACTATTAATAATACAAATCTAACTTACATGGGAAAAATAAAGCAGAAATAAGTCATCGGAACACATGGATTTGGTCTATGCATGATTCTTCAGTCTTTAGTCAAAGACTTCTTTTTTTAAATCCTCTACCAATTTTAAGTATTGCCACTTTTCACTTTTTCAGTAAGTTACTTCCATTCCTGTCTTTGGGAATTTGGGTTCTAAATGTTTCCCTTCTTTTATGAAAGAAGGAAAATTCTTATCTACTAACATTCCAAACAAATGTCATAGACCTACTCTTATATACTTCAGACCCTCCCCATATCAAAACTGCCAGCACACTCACCCAAAAGACATTAGACTACAAGACAACTCTAGAGAAACATTGGAAAGATGTAATGGACAACTATAGAGGATGTTTTCCAGCATCATGAAATATCCTGCTTTGGAAGAGGGAAATTTAAAAAGTTCCCTCCTCCCACTCTGCCCTCTGGTTGAACAGTACCTTCCACCCTTTCAAAGTTACCTGTGCCTGTCCTCTTGACTTTTAGGCAGATTTATGGATGCAGAAATGACAGGGACAAAATTAGTACTTCATCCAGCCCTAGGGGCCCCAGCATAGAGAGAACATCAGCCTTTTGGATCAATTCCAGAGGAGGCCACCAGGATGATCAGAGGGATGGAGCACCCCTCCTCTATGGGGAAAGGCTGATAGAATTGGATTGCTCAGCCTGGAGAAGAGAAGGCTTTGGGGTGACCTAATTGTGGCCTTTCAGTACCTGAAAGAAGGCTACTAGAAAGATCAAGAGTGACTATTTACAAGAGCATGAAATGACAGGACAAGGGAGAAATGGCTTCAAACTGACAGAATAGGTTTGCATTATATATCAGGAAGAAATTCTTTACTGTGAGGGTGGTGAGGCACTGGAACATGTTGCCCAGAGAAGCTGTGGATGCCTCCTCCTTAGAAGTGTTCAAGGACAGGTTGGATGGAGATCTGAGCACCTGCTAGTTTCTGGTACTTTGTCCTTTTTAAAACTCTTTTTATATAGTATAAAATATCTTATCATGTATTTGATGAATTTTCATGGTATTTCAACAAAACATTAATTTGATTTTGTTATGCTGTTCCTTCAGCTCTTATTTCCAAATTTGTGTACATTCTCAAAATGTACAGTCATGTATAATTTGTGTCTTATTTTTTTATTTCCATTTTTGTTTTCAGTCTACATATCAATTCAAGAAATATTTAGGAACAATATTGTCTCCACATCTGTTTAACTCCATCAGATTTAGCATTTGAGCATCCACTTTAACAGCAACATTGTAAAGTGGTAATAGACTTATAAACCATGGCTGCACTTGAAATAATGGAACATTAAATATATTTAAAGCTAAGAAAACCTCTATCTGTTCTTCCCTTCTCTTAATAAATATATCTCCACGGTAGAAATAAATAAAACCTCAAACAAACTCAAACGTCTATATTTTTTGTCCTGAAAGGCCTTGAAATCATAATAATTTGAACACTACATTTGAATGTGCGTACTTAGGTTATAACATGATCCCTGCAGGAAGTCAGGTGGTATTTTAATCTCATATAAAGCTATTGACATCAATAGAGAAATTGAAATAGTTACTACACAGCATGAGCAAGAACAATCCGGTACAAAGAAGTGTTTATATAATGGAAAACAAGGTATTTTGTTTGAAATTGGACATGTACAGGTGGGCAGATATTTATGAAACAGTTTTATTGTTCTTATGAGGCTCTAGGGCACAAATTTTCATCTCATTTCTACTTGTGACTTTGCTTTGAGTAAAAGAGAAAACATTCTAATTTATTTCAAGTTTGAAAGCTGTTTAGGATATGATCCAACTTTTAATAATCTTGTCTCTAATGTGCTAACATAAGTAGCTTAATCTGACACTAGAATCTAATATCACACAAAAACCACTCCACAAACCCAGAGCTGCGTCTCCAATTACACTTTTCAAACTGCACTGCAAATCTTAACTGAGGATTTTTAATACTTGTCCTTGCTTTGCTGTTGCCTAAGAACTTATCCAACTACATCCTCACACACTGTAAAAAAGGCGGTCTTGTGCTTTCATTATATATTGTGAAAGTTTGGCTTAGCTACCTGCCAAACCCAGACTCCAACCTGACAGTTGTTCCACTCACCTCTACCTCTCTCCCAAAGGAAAAAAGTACCAAAAGAAAATTGTAGAAATATATATATATGTATTTACATATATTACATTTATATACAGTTAAACACTATGTACATATGAACAGGAATCCCAAACAATCCCATCAGGGGAAAGGAAGATGAGAAAAGGGAAAGGGACACAAGAAGGGTAAAAACCCACCCCCACATATACACAATCAAAACTCAGGAATTAGCTCAGTAAAATAAGGAGTACAACAGAAAATCTCAACGCTTCCCTTAGGAAAAGCAAATTCTTGACCTCCTGCCGCCAGCCCAGACAACAGCTCTCAGGTAGGCCTTGCTCATGCAGATAAGCAAGGCCAAACACCAAGACTTGTCACGGAGCTCACCCAAGAAGGAAAAGAGGGAAGAGAATCTCCTCCTCCATCTTATGTACACCTGATTAAATAAAGGTTTTGATCTGGTTACCACCGAAGGCCTACAAAAAATGGTCACATATATGCATACTTTATTTTTTTATTAAATCATACTATTAGGTATTGTGATAGAATTGTAATTTGTAACCTGAAATCCAGGTAGTATCTCTGTTCCTTACAATTTAAGACACTAATCATTCCCTTCCACGACAGGTATCACTTCCAAAGTGATCCTGAACTATGTGAAGTATCATTCTGGTCCTCATTTTTTACCAAGAGTCACCACAATGGTTCATAGAACCATAGAATGGTTTGAGTTAGAAGGGACCTAAAAGATCACTTATTTCCAACCTCCGTGTCGTGGGCAGGGACACCTTCCACTAGACCAGGTTATTCAGTCAATTAAGTCTTGCCTTCTGAGGAACCTTGCAGATTTGATCATCATCATCATCATGGCTGGGCTTCGTGAACGAAGGTTTGAAAAGGGCTCTACCCACACTTGCTACAAACGCGCTGGTAGCTAAAAAGGCCAATACGAGACAGGCAAGTCCGGTCGCAAAAGGCACAGTGGAAAGTCTCCACAGGCTGTATTGGCGAGGCACGTTTTTTTCTGCGCTGTTTTTTTTTCTTCCAGACTGATCCTGCGTGCACTCTCAAAGGAAGCAGCAGCGTTATAGATGGTGTGCCTTCATGCCTCCCGATTGGAGGCCAGAGTGGACCATTGATGGTGGTCAATATGGCCAAGACTGAGGTGTTGTTTGAGGGAGTTCTTTGTTATATGCTTTCTGCTTTCTATTTTTCCTAAGAGTACAGGTCTTCAATGAGTATTAGATGCTAATTATGAAAGCAAAATTCTGGATTAAAAAACACAAGCCAGAATTTGGTTGTAGAAATTACATTTGCATGCATTAATAGTAGGGGGAAGAAAGATTTTCTGTGTAAGTTATTTTTGCTATTTATCTATGTTATCATATGGGAAAAGGCTGAAAGATGTGGGACTATTTAGCCTGGAAAAAAGCCCCATGTATATATACCTGATGAGAAGGAATGAAGGAAAAGGAACCAGCCTCTTCCCAGTAGTGCCCACTGACAGAAGAAGAGGTAATGAGTGCAAATCAAAACACATTAAATCCCATCTGAACACAAAAACATCTCATTTATGAACTGTGAGCATGCTCAGACACGGGAGAGATTGTGCTGAGCTTTTGCTGAACAGTGCTTGCACAGCTCAAACATTACTGTTTGCAGTACCATCTTGGTTACAAATCCTAAATAAAGCACTGTATAAGCTGTTATGGAGAATATTAACTCTATCCCAGCCAAAACCAGCACATAACTCGATGACTCTGTAATTATTATAGCATATACTGTCACCTCTCTATTTATAGCAAGGCTTGTTCTGTAAAAGATGTTGTAAATGTAATAAGGTCTTTACTGAAAGACTTCTTACTCCATGGATTGACAGCCCAGAAGGCTGCAGTCAGTTAAGATAACAACACAGTTTACATTTTAAAACAATCATACTATAAACATTATGAATGAGAGTAAATTAATTCACCAATTTTGTTTAAGTTCTGTGACTGCATAGCTTAGTTTTCATGCAGGTATGTCTAAATTTGCACATGTATTCAACTCCCTGCATAATCTGAAAGAGAAGATGTCACTGCAGAAAATTCACTGTAGAAGAGTCAGAAATAGGAAAAAGATAACCCAGTTACATATCTTTTTCTCCATACTTTCCCTAATGATTTATATTCCCTCACTAAAAGAGATATACTTGTCAAGAAACTCCACACTGAACAATGTGTGGCCTCCTTTTATAAGAACTGAATTAGGGGAACAGGTCAGTTGTTAGAGTGAATAAGACCCTCATTGATTTTAATTGAATCCTATTGATTTGTATAGAAGACAATTAGTTTGAATTGACTTTTATTGATTTGTGCCTAATTTGACTCAATTAAAACCTAGTGACTTGCATTGAAGAAACTAAATTGCACTGACTAATTGGACTGAACTGAAGCTCATTGAAGTGAAGAGTGTTCAGTGAGATGAGCAAAAAGCTGGCGATTGCTTTTAATAAGACTCCTATGCTGCTTTTGACAGCCTGCTGAAATCTGAGTGAATGTCATTATTAAAGACCTCTCTGAAAAAGAGAGGGTTGTTAGCATGTGACTTGTGATTACCTTCAGCTGTTGGTTTATTTGGTTTACTTTTTTTTTTCCTTCTGCCTAAGGATCTTACTTTAGTGCCAAAAAGCAGAAATTCAATTTAATGACTCTAAAAAGTGTTGTTACACTTCTTTTTTTGTTATTTTTTCTTTTCTGAAAAATCCATCTTGCAGATGAAACCCACTTCACAGGGGGCATTATGAATGAGTCTAACTAAAAAGAGGCATTATTAAAATCCAGACAGGAGCTGCAGACCCCCATCTTGCTTTCTCCTTTATCTGGATGGTTCACTCCACTCATACAAGTAGTAACAACAGTGACTTGCAGCACAGAGCAGGGCAGCTAAATGAAACACTGAGAGCCCTGTCCAAATGAAAGGTTATCAGATGCAGCTGAAATGGGATGAATACTGTAAGTAATTTGATGAGTTTGTTATTGAATAAATTTTTAATTAGGGTCACCAACATAGAGTCAGAGTAGCACTTTCCACCTGAAAACAGTGATTTGTTTGTTTATTGAAGCTGTATAACCTATAATGATGTCCATCAAGACTCTACAGACTGTGGTTGAAAGGTTGAAATCAGACTGGAATATGGTCCTTCTTCAGCTTTTCCATGATTCTGAACCAACCCTATTTTACTCAGTGCACAAGTGCAGGAAGCACAGCTGTTATTAGGCATCACCATGGCTGGTTCAGGAAAGTGCCTCCAAGCAGTTCTTCAAACTGCAAAAGCCCTGGAGCCCTGTTTTATGTTGGAAATCAAAGTAAAGTAGTGGTGATGGTCTTCACCACACTCCTCAGTCTAGTAGAGAAAAAGATAATCCAACAGATAAAAAACTACAATTCTCTAACATTTTGAAAAAGGAACATGGAACATTTGTAAAAAAGAGACATCCTGGGCCACCTAGACCAGTGTTTTCCTGTCACAGACACGTATCATGTGTTCCTTTACATAAACTTAATAGCTTCAGTATAAAATTCCCAACTTTTTTGCCATATTACTTTTACCAGAATATTTTTAAAATCTCATTTCTTCCATGGGAATCAACATCTAGCTTTCAGTATAGCTCCTTTACAGTAAGGAGCCCTTACAATGTAAAAACATTATCTGTTAGCAGTACTTGTCTCTCACTAATGTTTACTCCCCTGGCATATTTATAGATCACAATTATATTCCTTGACAGCCTTTGTTTTATTATGCTAAATAAGCCAAGTTCTTTCAGCACACTCTCATGAGGCATGTTTTTTTTTTCACCGCCTGTGTTAGAGCCATTTGTCTCAATACCTATTCTATCCTGATTTGATATTTTTTTTCTTACACATGAAAGATCAGAACGGTGTTACACGGATACAGAAACTGTAGAGACAGAAAGAGGGAAGGAAGGAAGGAAAGAAAGAAAGGAAAGACAGAAAGAAAGAGAGAAAGAAAGAAAGAGAGAAAGAAAGAAAGAGAGAAAGAAAGAAAGAGAGAAAGAAAGAAAGAGAGAAAGAAAGAAAGAGAGAAAGAAAGAAAGAGAGAAAGAAAGAAAGAGAGAAAGAAAGAAAGAGAGAAAGAAAGAAAGAGAGAAAGAAAGAAAGAGAGAAAGAAAGAAAGAGAGAAAGAAAGAAAGAGAGAAAGAAAGAAAGAGAGAAAGAAAGAAAGAGAAAGAAAGAAAGAAAAAAAAAAAGAAAAAATTTGGTAGAGGGTAATGCCATGATAATTTAATTTTCCAAGTAGTATGATGTCTGATGGTGATGGGAGTCCTTGCATCAGTATCTCCACCCAAATCAAGAAAGATGTCCCAAACCACTGTTTTGCTGATTTCATGCAAGCCAGATGGTCCAACTGACATGACAATCCCAGTCCATATACAACTCTTGGCTGTTGATATACCTAAAATACATGAAAAACTTGTCTTGAATGTCTTCATACAAAAGACTGTCCTACAGAACCAGGTCTCCAAGAGAACATTTCTATTTTCTATTTACAATTACATTAATTTTGCAAAACACTCTTACAGCAGGAATGTTGTGCTCAAGTCTTTGGGGTATTTCACCCAGGAGTTCACTCAGCCTATCTAGATATATAAATTGGACCTGGTGCAGGAAGAGTTGACTCAAGTGGAATTAGTAGTTTTAAATTCCCATCTCAACAGCTCCTGTAACAATCAGTCCAATAATTATTTGTAAAGGCTGCATCAGTTGCCTAGTTTTGACTTCTGATACTGTCCTAAGGAAATCCATCGTATCATCTATGCAGATGTCCAGAAACCTCTTGGACCACACCAGTAAGACTCCAAGGGCACTGTTTGTGCACACAGTTCTGAACACAGATACTCCACTGTTACAACTAAACAACAAACCTGAATTTCATAATTGCAACTCACTTATAACTTAGGTCCCATAATCCTGCCACAACTGCACAGAACATCTCATAGAGTTTTTATTGGAAAATGGCCTTGGTAAAAGACTTTGATATTTCTACAGAAATTTCATCCCCTGATAAAAGGAAGGACCATTTTTTTCCCTCAGTTGTTCACATTGACATGTTCATATTCGTCTTTTGATGAGATGAACTAAAATGAGAATTTTTCTCAGTCGTATATGGGCTAATGAATTATATAGGAGGGTTGCTATTAGAACCCAAGTTTTGGTGTTCTTTATTCATACATTTCTTGAAAAAAAACCGCTAGATTTTCATAATAGATCATGTTACTTTTTTAAAAATGCAAGTATGAAGTCCTTTATTTTAAGTGACTTCTTATTTGAAAATACAGGGTAATTATTTATAGAGTCTATGACACTGTATCAAAGCAAAAATTCTCTGTACTCAACTTTGTAAGACCATCAACCTTTGGGACTAACTCAAGAATGGAAAAAATGATACTATCTCAAAAAAGAAACCAATGATATAAAGATCTTTTTCATCTGATGATCATAATGGTCTATTGAGGCTGTAATATCAAGGAGAAAGTAGAGACTCTAGAGCAGTCTTCTGCAATTGATTAACCACTTAGTAACTCTTCACAAACATTTTATGTCTTTAATATAACACAAATATATTTCTAGCACTGGTTTATTTCTAGGTTTGCTTTAATGACTATTAAATTTTCATAAATATCATGTATTCCTGCTATAATATGATAGTGATTTTTTTAATCCATGTTTTTGGATCATCTTGTGTATCAGTGCTGTTTATCTTTAGTATAAGAATGCACTTACCAGTGTCCTTTATTATATTGATGTAATTTCACACAGATTTTCTCATTACTAGAAAAGTGCTTTTCTTGAGTCAATTTTGCATTTAAATTAAGCATTGTGTATTTCATTCTAATTTCTTAATTTCATGGCTAGCTATTTTCTATGATTTTTACAGAAATTAAGAATGATAATCACAATAATGACAACTATCATTATTATTATTACTTTTATTTGGCATGCAGCTTCCTGTGCTTCTCTGAATTTCTTTGATTTGCTGGGAAGGGAGTTTGAGCAGGGTGAGAAATCTTTACATGAAGGCAGTTTTAGTACAGAAATGCAGCAGAGGGGTCATGTCCATCCAGAATTATTCCTGTGTAGAGGATTTGTGTCTAATTTTCTGGAATGCTTATTCTCTGTATTGAAAGCAAGTTACTGCAGGCACCTGACCACACACATTGAAGATTGCTGTGCCTTTGAATGAAGGATGAAAGATTGTGATTTCAAACACATACAAGTATTCAATGTGGTCACACTTGAAGATTTGCCAGCATGATACCATCTAGGTTGATATATAAGAGCATCGTTACAAAACAAAATAAACCTAGAAGAACCCGATCCATCTCCTGAAAGTTCACTGCCTGCCTATTTGATGATCCAAGAGCACACTCTTGCAGAGCCCACTAAAGAATACTGAGAGAAAAAAACTGTGCTTTGCTTTCTAGAAGGTTATGTCTTGCTGCTTTCCCCCCAGGAAAAACACAAAATTCTGGGAAAGGTAGATCTGCAAAATTATCTTTCTGCTTAGCAAGCACCATGGAAAACATTCAGGAGCTTTGTGTCATTGGTTATCCTTTTCAGCCTATCACCAAGGCCCACTGCAGGTAGTCATTGCAGTCACAAGGAATACTCCAAATTACCTGTAGACACTTCACTGCTGCCAGAATGTTGTAAAAGTACCTTTTTTGATGTTTCAGTCACAACAAGAACTTCATAAGGCTGGATTATGGTTTGTTTCTTAAACCAAAATGCTATTCAATAATAAATGTCCAACATGAGAAAAAGTTTCCTTTAGAAAAAGTTATCATCAGGTATCTCAACAGAGTCCGTTGAACCCTAATCCAAAGTCCTTTGATCCAATACTGCACTAGGTTTTGAGGGGTTTTCTGTTCAGGCCTAACACTGACCTCTGCAAACACAAAGCCTTTGCTAAAATTATACTGCCTATTAACCATTACTTTTTGCACACTTATGTCCTCTTCTGGAAATCTAGAAAAAATAATAATAAAAAAATACTTTAGTGTATCCTACAGACTTTCTCTTTTTTTTATCAATTTTCTAGACCGTTCCTACCATACTGGCCCATGAGTGTCATCTGTTTTTCCATAAATATGTGAAGATTATGACCCATTTTTTAGCATGATTGCCTGACTGTTATAGCACAGACTAAGGATCTTATGTACCCACAGTTCTCTGTTCTTCCTTTCCTTCATTCTCTTGCCCACTTTCTCATCTTGCCCATCCATCATATTTCAGTATAAATTTATCCCATTTCCTTTTGATGCACTCTGACCTCTGTTTCCTGGAAGATTCCCCCAATGAGCAGCTGTCACCTCTCCTCCCTTGCTGTCTTTTCATAGCTTCTGTTTTCTCCAAACTTTTAGGATCTTATATCCTCCTAAGACATCACTCATACGCCCTGTGCCCTTTGCTACTCTCAGTCCTTGAAAACTCCTTCCTCCATAACAGAGTAGAAAATAGGAGAAACCCAAAGCAGTTGTTCTTGCCTCTTCTTTGCTTCCCTGAGGTGCATCAGGCTGAAAGAAATGGAATAAAAGAGAGGTCTGCACAAAAGGAAGGCAGATCACCTTAGAAGGAGTAGCTGGAAGGCCAGAGGTCCTGTACTGAACTTTCAGATGAGAAGAAAAGAAGAATGAAGGTAGGCAACAGCCTTTACTGCCTCCTTATGGGAAAGAGAATGGACGTCACCTGTCACCATGGCTCACCAGCCCTGTTTTAGCCCTTTGAATTTCAGTACAGTCCAAATAAATAAAAGTTGTTACATATTCTAACTTCTTCTGATCAAGAGGAATGATCTTTCATAGCACGTACATGCTAGTCCCTGGAGCACTTAACACATTTAATTTCAGACTATGCAATACTCAGGCACAATTATCTTTTATGTGAAAGAAAAATTCACAAGCTCTGTCTATATTATCAATTATTAAACTCAGACAATTAGAAACACATTTAGCAGATCCTGCATGCATCCATTTCCAAGTCCCTATATACCTGCTTCTACCCGAGGAGAAAAAAAGCTCTGAATTCTAACCTCCGTTAAAAGGACACCATGCCTTTAGCATTTTCTTAACCTCTAATTGCAATGTCATCCACCATAACCCCTCAATATAAATTTTTAAGGCATATTTCCTTCCCTTTCTAATTACATTTCAGGACACTTGGAAGAGGAAAGATTTCTGAACGTCTCTTCAAAAGAAAAGCATAATAGCTTTAAATGGAATAATGGAAAATTCAAGCTAGACAAAAAAGTCAAAAATCATAGAATCCTAGAATGGTTTGGGCTGAAATACAACTAATTCCAAACCCCCTTTTCTGGGCATAGACACCTTCCACTAGGCCAGGTTGCTCCAAGCAAAAGATGAAAATATCACCAAAATAAGAAATTTAGCTTATGTGTTGCCTTCTTGGGTGAAAGGTCTTCCTTACTTTGGCTAACAGATGACAAAAGAAAATAAAAAATATATCTCTGGCTATAAAACCTGTTGGCCCATGGAAAGGTCTGTCTATGGCTTCTCAAAGGAACAGAGCCTTGTGACACCTAAAATTAGCAAACAAAAATAATTGAGAAAACGTATTGCACAGAGAAGACTTTCAGATTAGAAAGCTTACTGTGACTTTGAGCTCCCTGTTGTGTTTGAATTGTGATGGGCCAGAGAATGAAAAAAATGAGTGAAGGCAGAAAAATTTAAATAATTAGCAGCATAAAAAGTCTGTAGAGCTTTATCTCTAAACCAGCTAGGATAACAGGCTAGCCACTATTTTCTAGATGTCTCTTGTTTGGAAAAGTTTTCTTTTCCTAAGATATTCTTGCAAGCAAGGGAAACTGAAAATCACCAAAATATTGGAATAATTAGAATTCTTCATTAAAACTAGTTGAATATAACAGGTAAAAAAGATCTAGTTACAATCAGAAAGACAAAGAGATGCTGATGCTGACAGGGATACTTGCTTCTAGAGAACTTTCAGGTTCTTTGAAGGGAAGTTCCAACAAGATGTAAGTACTACCTGAACTTTCAGCCCTTCAGTTAGCTGTGCACTTTGCTCCAAATGTTTTTTTTTTTTCCTTTAAAGGGTTAATAGATAATGTTTTCTTTGGAAGTTGACGCTTTATTTCTGCATCACTGCAAGCATGCTCTCACATTTTACTAAAAGGAAACTGCTGTACAGTCTGATTACCCCTGCTGGGCCTGCTGTGGTGGCCAAACCTTATGCAACTTCAGAGTGGCTGAAACACACCAGTTACAAAAAGTAAAGGCTGAAGGTGGGAGGCACATCACAGTACATCCACTAAGACCTTGAGAAAGGGTGCAAGGGCAACTAGTTAATAAATGAGACTATGTCCATGCATTTCTTTCAATACATATTATAAATGTTAAGGTGATTGCAAAAGAAGAAACAGATTCATAAAATATAGCAGCTAGTTTCTAGTGCCCCCTTCTGCTACTGGTGATGCTCCTCTTTTCTATAGCATAATTAAGCCCATTGTGCACCTGAATTTGTTTTCATGCTGATCTGAATGTAATTTGGCTGGATTGTAATACAGCACATTAAGTCTGTTTGAAGACGAATGAGACATAAATTGCTGAAACCTACACCTCAGTTTTTAATTTTTTTGTTGCTGTTGCTTGTTTGCTTGTTTTGTTTGTTCAATTCTAATTTAGTTTTTCAGATGATGCAGAATGCTACCAGATCTTAATGATGAGTGGCTTGTGCTCAACCAGGTGCTTTACGATGTCTAAAGCAATAGCTTTGCTTTTGCAGCTCTGAAAAAAACCTCCCCTTAACATAAAATATGGATTCAAGTACATTGGGAAAGCAGCAAATGTTTAACAAACATGTTTAGATAATATTTTTAGAAAGTATTGGACCAAAACCAAACAATACACAACCCTGAGCCAAGTCAAACATTTCAATTTCCCTGTTCATTGTTATAGGTGTGTACAAAGAATATTTGGTGGGCATATGTGCTGGTTTTTGCTGGGGTAGAGTTAATTTTCTTCACAGTGGCTGCTATGGGGATATGTTTTGTATTTGTGCTGAACATGGGGTTGATAATATAGAGATGTTTTTGTTATTGCTGAGTAGGGTTTACACGGAACCAGTGCCTTTTCTGCTTTCCATGTTGCCACACTGGCAAGGAAGTTGGAGGTGCCTGGGAGGTTGGGAGGAGACACAGCTGGGACAGGTGACCCAGGCTGACCAAAGGGAAATTCCAGACCATATGACGTCATGCTCAGTATATAAAGCGGGAGGAAGAAAGAGGAAAGCAGGACATTTGCAGTGATCATGTTTGTTTTACCAAGTCATCATTACATGTGATGGGGCCCTGCTCTCCTAAAGATGGCTGAACACCTGCCTGCCCATGGGAAGGAGTGAATTCATTCTTTGTTTAGCTTTGCTTACATGCTCAGCTTTTGCTTTCTCTATTGTCTTTATCTCAACCCATGAGTTTTCCAGCTTTTACCCTTCTGATTCTTTCCCCAGTACTCCTGGTGTGAGAGTGAGCAAGTGGCTGTGTGGTGCTTGGTTACTGATTGGGTTAAAACCACACCACCCTATAATCTTATAAAGTGAATCCTACTGACTTCAACATACTTCTGTTTTCAGAGGACTCTTCAACTCAGCTGTTCTACCATAATAGACATGTAAAAATCCTTCCTGACTTCTTGGGAAAATCTGTGTGTGGTTGTAAAGCACTTGCACATCAAAACTATGGGATTAGGAAAGAAATTTTTTTCAAGGAAACACACAACCTGGTTCCACCTTAGTTAAAGTTGTAGCTTTTCTTTGTTGCTTTTACTGTAGATCTAGGATGGAGTTCATCTACCATTAGATCCTTACATGTAGATGTCTACCTGTAGGAGTCTGAACAGTACATGGAAATTCACTCTGCCCTGGATTAAATATCCAGGCTTGAGCAAGGTTCGCAAGGACAGGGTATCACTCCTGGCTGCAAATCTCCCAGCAGAACTATATACATAATGCATAAGTATGAATACATCATAACATCTCAAAAGGAACTAAATGTCTATGTTTAAGGAGAGAAAAAGAAAGGCAAAAAAAAATCAAGTCCATCCTGGTTAATCTGTAATGGGAATTTAGACATCTCAGTCACATGTAGAATCCTATATACAGAATCCTACATGGAAGCACCTTGATCTTGTGCTAAATCTCATACTGACTGTGCTGAATAGGTAATGTCTGTAGGAGGGAGTCCCAGAAGGAACTATCATGTGAAGATTACCAATTATATTACAATAATTAAAACGCAAACAAACAAATTAAAACAACCAAAAAACTCCCTTTCATATGTATCATCAGGAAAATTCAACATATATATAGAGAGTCTAAAGAAAATTAACTTTTCAACTACTGTCAGTATTAGATTGTTAATACAGACAGAGGCCATGACTCAGGCATTTGAAGCCTGACCGATGCAGTTAGAAGGACTGTATTGTTTGCACAGTCCAGGAGCATTGAGTGAAACGCATAAGAGGGTCAGCATATGCTGCTGCAAGTCTGTAACTCACAGTAAATGCGCTATCACTTTCACTTAGATGCAGACAACCCCTAAAGTGATGCAGTAGGGAAGAGGGTCGTCTGTGAATTAGTAAGACTCTGAACAAGCAGTTCATACATTAAAAGAGACAGTTCACGACTTATGGTAATATTTTTTTTCTGAGCTGGAAGGATGTGGGCCTGTGATCCAACACAGTAGTTGCATCTTTAATTTAGAATGCCCATTTATCTGGACCAGAGTGTTTTATTTATGGAGAACTTGAATACAAAAAGCCCTGTGCTCTTCACTGAAACCCATTCACACTTCATTAACTGAGCAGAAATCTTTGAGGACACACTGTTAGGTAAATGCCCAGCTCTAGACAGAAGTCTGGAGTTTATAAATAAATGCTGAGATTTTTACTAAAGGTAACAGATGCACAAAAAGTCCTTTGTTCATTTGAGATTTCTCTCTTTATTCTGATCTGCAGTGCAGGAAATCTGGAAATAAATTATCCTGATCATGATAGATTATGATCCGTGATACCCCCAGATTGTGCCTTTGTTGCCCATTCATGCTAAATATATTGCAGCAGAACTAATTTAGCTTGTGTCTTTGCCTTTGCCTTTTTTTTTTTTTTTTTTGTACCCTTTGGAGAAGGCATGACCAGTTATAAGAGATTTCATGTCTAAGACCCTCTGCTTCTAAGATCTGAGGAACTTAGAGGAACAATTTATACCAGGGAATTCAAAGTTGATGGAAAACTACAGTGTTAAACCTGCTGACAGAGAACATCTGCTTCCATATTGTTATTAAGTTATCAGGAAGTTCTTTAAATTTTCAACAGGATGTGCTTTCTGATTGAGCAGGTTAGCATAAGAAAGACAGACCCTAATGAATCAATCTCAGTGTTTCTTCCTTGCATGGCAAACAGTATAGATTTCTCTGCTGTGTTCACTTAACTGGCTGAGCTGATTGCATTTTGGGTTGATGAACTGAATCTTTCAAAGCATTTAAATTGAAAGGGTAATGAGGGAATTAGAGCTAAGGCTTCCATGCAACTCATAGCATGGTGAGAGTGTAGGTAGATGAAATAAAAGCTCCAGAAATTTTGCTAGTAAATTCTCAGTCTTATTTGTTTCTGGGATTTTAATTGAGACTCACTAAGACTGGTGGTATCCAGGGGTAAATTAATCCTTAGGCTACTCCTCTGGTTAAAACTAGAGCTCATTCCGCATTAGTGGGGGTGGAAGGGCCTTTCCCATTAATCATATAACCACAGAATATTCTGAGTTGAAAGGCATCCACAAGGATCATTGAGTCCAAGTCCTGGCCCTGCACAGGATAGCCCCAAGAGTCACAACATGTGCCTGAGAGTATTGTCCAAATGTTTCTTGAACTCTGTCAAGCTTGGTGCTGTGATCGCTGCCATGAAGAGCCTGTTCCACTGCCCAAACACCCTCTGGGTGAAGAACATTTTCCCAGTATCCAACCTCAGCCTCCCTTGACACAGCTTCAGGCCATTTCCTTGGGTCCCATCACTTGTCACCAGAGAGAAGAGATCAGTACCTGCTCCTCCCCTTCCCCTCCTGAGGAAGCTGTAGACTGCAAAGAGGTCTTCCCTCAATCTCTTCTTATTACCATCAATAGTATTTGTATATTTGCAAAGAAGAATATCTTGGAGCTGAGACACCCAGATATGAAATCAGTGGTCTAAATAATCACTTAGGTAAAGAGAAAAGCAGTTTTAATATGCTCTTTGATGAAGGCTTTTGACTTACCAGTGCCATCAAATAATTTCCTTTTTCAAGGAGGTTTCCTAGTACAAAGGTAGAGTTGAAAAAGACATATTAAATGTTGAAGTTCTGTAACTTCTGCTGATAGACCTACTCTATCTAGTGTAAGTTAGAGGAACCTGGGAACCATTCAGACTCTGCCAAGAGCATTCTGATCCACTAGCAGTCCTCAGGTTTCAGAGTTATGAGGAGAGTAGCTGCTTTTTGATTCCTGTTTTTCTCATGTGTCATTTTAAAATCAGGCTGTTCACATCCTGTGTTTTGAATAGCAGAATAAGACAGTTAATAACTAGCTGGACAAAGGATTACTGTATAGTTCAGGGTCATTGGCAACCAGGTGTTTGGTAGAAAGTCCTCATAGAAATCTTCATTCAACACATATTAAGAACAGCTTTCTCATACCATTAGGGCTAAAGTCTAGAAGTCTATAAAATTAGTCTATATCAAATTGTTGAAAAAATCCAGACAGCTACCACTATTTCAAGTCTCTTAAAAATCTGAAGGAAAAATTTTTCCTTAGCCCAAATTTGTGCAAATCATAAGTGTATAAGAAAGATATATGATCTACATGCCCAAAAACTTCCAGTAAGACTAGGAGCCATAGTTTATCCAGCTCAAATCTATTTCCGTCATGGGCCAATGCCTTTCAAATAAAGGTAATAAAATTGAAGTGCCCTCCAAACCTCTCATCTAGATTTAAAAAAAATAAAAATAAAAAGGGGCCAGGAGAGAAGCTGATGATTCCATGGGCCCTCTAAAGGTCAGAAGTATAGGATAAATACTGTGTCCATACAACATCTCATATAATGATCCAGTAGTTCACTCACCTTCTCTTCAAGATGGTAACAAGTCAAATACCCAAAAGCAGGAAAGGATAAGTTTGAAGGACACTAAAAATTTAAAATATTCCAATAAATTTTAAAAAAGACAGTCAAGGTAACTCTGAATTTATAGAAAGTTAACAGAAGAAAGCGAAACAGTAAGGTACAATGATAGCTGGGTGGACAAGGGGACAGACATTTCTGGTGTCAGTGATTTAAAAAAGGAAAGAACTGTTATCTCTTGTATTAACACTGTAGATTAGAAAGAAAAATATTGCTGAGACTGAAATATGACCACTATATTTTTAGACAGGATGCTTAAAAAATACACTCAAGTCTAATTAGTTTAACTGTTTCTCCAATATTTATTGTTTCCTCTTTTCTTCTTTATATCCAGTTAAGTGTTTTGGGTTTTTTGCACTTGCTGGTCACTCATCACTGAGTTACATAGTAGGCTTTGACTTTTATTTGGCTAAATAATGACAGGTGATTTTCCCAAAACATTTCAATGGACAGAAGATGAAAAAAAAAACCCTCAGCATTTCAGACCAAAGTAGAAGCTAGTGGGGAGGCAGAGGCCAGGGTAAGAAATTTATACCTCTTTTAACACCAAAGTGCTCTGTTTGTTTCTTTTATAAGAGAGAAAGAGAGAAAAGCTATCAATGATACCCATCATATTTTCACATGCATCAGGATGGGATGTGCAGAGCAAAGAAACAGATAACGCGTTTCTGAAGTCATTCCTGCTATGGTGAGATGTGCAAACCACAGGGCTTAACATAAACTTTGAGTTTCAAAAGCCTTTTGATAAGGTTACACATCTAAAATAATTTGTTACAGGAAACACAGATATTTCAGGAGTTAAAGGAGTTTTTAAAACTCAAATGGAATCCACAGATTAAACTCTCTTCAGTTTTTGACTTATATCGAAAAGGTGGAAATCAGCTCAAAGGGGCAGAACCTCTTTCCACTTGATGTGACTAAATACAACCCTTATTAAAATCTTGGGGTGTACCTTATGTCTTTGCAATCTTGGGCACCAAATTTTGAAATATATGAATTAAAAAAGCTACATTTGATTGCTTATATTTTCAAAAAAGTGCTTGGTCCTGCACTTGAGTCACAAAAAAACCCCGCAATGCTGCAGGACTGGGGCAGAGTGGCTGGAAAGCTTCCCAGCAGAAAAGGACCTGGGGGTGCTGGTTGACAGCAGCTGCATATGAGCCAGCATGTGCCCAGGTGGAGAAGGAGCCCAGTGGCATCCTGGGCTCTATCAGCAATAGTGTGGCCAGCAGGACCAGGACAGTGATTGCTGCCCTATGCTGGGCGCTGGTGAGGCCACACTTGAATCTGGTTTCAGATTTGGGCCCTTCATGACAAAAAAATTGGAGGTGCTGAAGTGTCCAGAGAAGGTCAATAGAGCTGGGGAAAGGTCTGGACCACAAGTCTGATGAGGAGCAACTGAGGGATCTGGGGATGTTTAGCTTGGAGAAAAGGAGTCTCAGGGGAGACTTCACTGTCTACAGCTTCCTGAAAGAGGTTGTAGCCAGGTGGGACCAGTCTCTTCTGCCAGTAACAAGTAACAAAAGAAACAGCTTCAAGTTGCACCAGAGGAAGTTTAGATTGGCTTCTAGGAAAAATTCTTCACAGAAAAGGTGCTCAGATATCAGAATAGGCTGCCCAGGGAAACAGTGAAGTCACTATCTCTGAAAGTGTTCAAAGGAGTTGTGGAAGTGGTGCTTAGGGACATGGCTGAGTAGTGACATGGTGGTGTTGGGCAAACAGTTGATGATCTTGGAGGTATTTTCCAACTTAAATGATTTTATGATCATAAATTTTGTCTCTGATGACTTTCTTGCTTAGCTGGAATATTCCATTTCCAGAGTATATTGCAGGAAACAACTGCACAAAAAATTACTATTATTTTGACATAACTAAAAATGGCCTTAATAGAAAAGTCCTATCAATTTTCTGAAGAGGGGTTAGAAAAGAGAAAGGCATACAACCAAATACTGCAAAGTTGCTGTGTTCTGTGAACATCACAATTGTGTGTTTTCTCTTTTGGAAAGATTTTGCGTATTTTTTTGGCAATGCCAACTTGTGTAAAGCTGGTCTTATGCTTAAAGGTTTAGAATTGCAATTAAGACATCAGGAATCAAGTTCTAACTCCATGAAGGATACAAAATATGACTGAATAAACTAGGACATATTTTCATTGTGTAGTGGATGACAAGGACTAATTTGGATCCAGAAATCATGAAAATATGTTAGTATGATGCTAATGTGCTAAACCACAGACAATAAGCCTTAGTACAGAAACAGCTTCAAAGACCCTTTAAGGCACAGGGAAGGATGAGTCTCAGAGTTAATTCATTTGCCATTGCCATGGCTACTTGGCTGTGTGGCTTTTAGTTGGCTCAGAGCACTGGCAAAGTGAGATGAAATATGGTTGGTGAAAAGGGTTTTAGAACACATGTAGCATAATATATGCTATTAGAAGTGGGCATTTACAAATCTGATAAAATAAATTATATTCATTTCCAGGGGGTATTGAATTGAGAAAAAAAAAACCAACCTTCTTCTTTTTTTTGACAGTGTTTTCCTCAAAAGCATATTCCACCCCCTTAAAAAAAGGAAACAAAATAAGCCTAGACTCACAGAAGTGAATGGAAGATTGATGTTCCCTGATGTATTTTTAACTTTTTTTAAATCAAAATTTAAAAAAAAAAAAAAAAATTAAGGATATTAAAGATGTTATTCTGGTCAGACATGATATTTTCACTGTTCAAAATCATGTAGATTTGTTAATACATATGTGACAGTTATCAATCCTCAAAAAAATCAAGGAAGAAACTCAGCCCCTGCAGATTTATTTCAATGTACATGTTAATTGTTTTCAAAACAATGTCAAATTCTGTTGTTTTATTAGTAAAGACTTATGAAAAAATACGTCACATATGATCCCAAATACTAAATAATTTCTAACATGAATACTAAAAAATTATCTGTTCAGAAGTGATCTATATTGTTTGCCAGTCCGTATTGCAGTAAGACAAGAAAATGTACACCCATTGCTACAGAAAAGTCACACACCCAAATTCTGTCTCTTCTTGACCTTCCAAACCAGGGGAAAGAAGTGCCTCCTTCAGCCTGACTTATCTCTCAGGTGCAAGAACAGCTGCTTTGCTGTAGTCAGCTACATTTTTATCACAAGCTTATCAAGTAGGTCATTCTAATTTTACATGTGAAATGATTTCACCTTCATGAATAGTGATGAGTCAAACCCACTTAAAAAGACTCTGAACAGTTTGATTAGGAATGCTTCAACTGGTGGATCAAAGATAAATTTGACCAGCAGTTGAAACTGCCGTTCTCAAGTCTGCTTGATCCTGGAACTTGTTTGATTGTACCTCATGCTTTGGTCATGGGGTTTTTTTCATGTTAAAAAATGCAAAATAAAACAAAATAATTTAAATCCATTTGGTTTTGCTGTTAAGATCTTATTTTGTTAATCTTCTTTAAAACTATAGAGTGAAAATCTGTGGCTAGTACACCATCTTGCACTTTAGGAGCATTGCTTTGATTGAAGTATTAGAGTCCAACCATAGTATGAATATTCATAAGTTATTAAATGTATTATTTAATCCGTCTACTGATAACAATACACTGCTTGATAATAGGAACTGCAACAGCAAAAGCATGGTTTGCATAATTGATGCACAAACAGAACGTGCTTTAAAAAAAAAAGAAAAGAAAGGAAAAAAAAAGAAAAATGTATTCAAAGGTGGAAAACTAGAGACCTGGAGAAATGAAATAACAGTTTCAATGTCAGGATGAGACTATTGTTTATCCCAAAAGGTAAATGAGAGTATGGACTGCTGGCATATCTACATTGCTTCTTGGTTGCAACGCTGTACTGCTCAGTAAAAGGTACCTCTGCAGCAGGACACCAAACCAAGCTGCAGTCGTGACACCCATGTGGGGTTACCAGACCAGGAACACACAATCACTGGGTGCACAATGAAGATGGACTCTCTGCTTCTTGAGTCTCACACTTGGTGAAATAGTGAGCATTCTTTAACAAACAGTTCATTTTGGGGTTTATAAAGTACTGCATTTCATTCTCCTCCCAACCCGTGTATTTCCCCTTCTAAGAGCTTATCAGAAAGTATGTGTTAGAAAGGATTTGATTAAAGTTTTTGTTCTCCTTAGTGTGATACTTTGATACAAAGAAAAAAAAAAAAAGAACAGATTGGGTAACAAATGGGTTATTTCTATTTTTCATGTAGACCCTGATTTATAAAGATAAGTATAAATAGTTGTTAACTTGAGTCACCTTCATCTGTAACTGGGCAATTAAAAATGCCTTTGACAATATTGTTCACCCCAAACCCATGAAAAGGAATTTAATTTGAGATTCAAGACTAATTAGTCCCTCAGCTTTGTTCTTTAACCTGTGTGTAACCACTGAGTTAAAAAAACAACTTTTTCTGCTTTCTGTCACTGAATATAGGACTCCAGCTTGGTTTTTCAGCCTGCTGAGATAAATAGTTCCAAAGGATGTGCCTGGGAACAGTGATGCTCCCTGGAATATCCTGTGCACTGGCTGTCTATTGAATTCCTTCACTATTTCCATGCATTGTACAAGACGCAGCACAACTTCAGATCCATTCCCAACTTGTTTTGCATGTGATCACCTTCGCACAGGGGAACAGAATCCTACGGATGTAGGTTATTGTCTATCATTAGGCCTTACTGCCAGGAGACAGTGCTGAGCAGAGACTTTACTGAAGATGATGTGTATGTCAGCCTGGAGAAATGCTGGTCCTGTACAATGAAGAATGAGCTTTGTCCTGTTACAGACAAACCAGATCAGTGTTAATATAAAAGACACATTCAAAGATGCCATCCCTGTCTGCTTTGCATCTAAAATAGCTGCCTCTATGCATGGTGCCTATTTGCTGTGAAGTGTGCCCATTAGTTTCAACGTAATGAGCTCAGGCAAGAAAACCTTACAGAAGACAGACCCAGCAGTGCCTGCACACAGCAATGCCTGCAGTGTGTGCTCCTTTGTTAGAATCAAAATCTCTGTCCTAGCAACATTTTATTCCTGGGACCATTCCCACAGCATAGGGAGCCATCTGCTTGCAGCTTTTTCACAGAGACCATGATCCAGTCATGCCTTACTGCTGCGAGGCCCTTCTGTCCTGATAGGTAAATGTGTTCTTCACAACCAACCTCACCTGTCAGTAACATCTTCTGTCATGGCTAATATGAGCACAAACTTCTTTCATTGCAGACCCCACTGCAAGGAAGCATCAATCTGCTGAAGACCTCAAAATTTCTCTGTCGCTGACATCTGGTCCTCAAATAATGGGCACGTTGGTTTAAGAAATGATTGGTGATTTATGAGGAATATCCAGAATTGTCACAGTGATAATAACAAATAAATTATTAAAAGACATCTCAGCTAGAAACCAGAGAATATTGATTGAATTTTCATAATTTTCTCAGCATTTGAAATAATTATTTTGCTTTTTCTCTGTCAAGAAAATTTTTAACCTTATGCCCCATAACAGAATCATAGAAACATGGAATGGTTTAGGTTGTAAGAGTCCTAAAGACCATTTAGTTCCAACGCCCCTGATGTGGGCAGGGACACCTGCCTGTGATATTAGAAAGAAATTCTTTACTGTGAGGGTGGTGAGGAACTGGACCAGGTTTCCCAGAGAAGCTTTGGCTGTCCCACCCCTGGAAGTGTTCAAGGCCAGGTTGGATGGGGCTTGGAGTAACCTGGTCTAGTGGAAGGTGTCCCTGCCCATGACAAGGGGGCTGGAAGTAGATTATCTTCAAGGTCCCTTCCCATCCTAACCTTTCTATGATTCTATGAATTCCATGAATTCCCACTGGCCAAATTTCAAAGGAGGAAAGACAGAAAAACTATTGTTTCCCTGTAAACCCATCCCTAGCAAAGAGTTTGACATGAGTTTTGCATCCTTTGCAGAGAGCAATGCCCATGGGCAAACTTCTTGCTCCTGGGAAGACAATGCAGTAATCAGCCTGTTACACACAACATGAGACTGCCTGGTGTCTGAAATCTGATATGGTTGATATGGCTCATTTCCATCAATTCTGGTGACTTTAGTCCAAGTAAAAGAAATTTCTGTCAGTCCTTTTGGATTCAGGCACCTTAATTCTACTCAAATCCCACTTTAAAAGTCTACATCCCTTCTCAGAGCTGGCTCCAATTAGTTGTAATGAGCAGGATGAAGCAAAGTCTTTGAATTCTGGTTTGCTGAGCCAGTGCTCATTCCTTACTCCCTGGGCAGAAAAACATTTTATTGAAGCATTTTGTCTTTGTGAAGCAAGTGATACATGCTCTGTGCCAACATATCCTTCCCAGGCTGTGAAATACTAATTAACACTGATTCTTAAAAAAAATAAATTATTTTGTTTCCTCTTATTTAACTATTAATTCACATATAATATTGAGAGGGAAATGAAAATGAAATGTTTTATTTCTTCTCTTTTTCTATAGCAACATTCTAATTTATACAAATGAAGGCACAATTAAGCAGCCTGAAATTTAATTACAACCTGCATTTCATGTAAGCAAACACATTAAAACTGAGAATGCTAATCTTGAATGCAGAAATTGCCATAATGCAACAGAAAAAAAATTCAAATGCAAGCAGCACAGAGTATACTTTTGCCACTGTAATTTTGCACATGGCCACAGAAGTGTGATGTGGGCAGATACTGTTTCTCCTGTTGCAATAGGACATGAATGGAACAATAGGGGCCATATTCTCAGCTACTTTATACTCACCACAGCTCCACTGAACTTATTAGCATTACTCAGTTTACACCAACTGCATGTGTTTCCTTGAGGGCCCACCAGTGCGCTTCAATGATGCCTATTTTCACTGACTGTGAATTAGATTTTATAGAGCCAGAAGGCCATGGAGTTTCTTTGCCAAACTAAAAAAAAATATGGGCAGTAGTCTTTTTTTAATTTCTCGATTATTTAGCAAGTGTTTCTTTAACATCTCCAAATTCATCTTTGCACTTAAGATCTGAATTGCAAATAGCCTTTGTACTCATCTGCTACTGATCAAGCAAATGAGAAGGACAAGAGAGTTATTAGTTCCAATAATTTGTGCTCTTTATAAGTTAGTATTGCACCATCATGACTGTAATACTTGGATGCCTGCCAGCACAACATCAAATGATGTGACTAATGTACTGGATTTTGTTTGCCTGTGTTTCATATTCACACAGCTTCATTCTACTATTAAAAATGTTAAAAATAATTGGAAATCCCACATTGAAGATTGGGCATCAACCATAAAGGTGTGCAAAAATCCTTTGCTCTGAGATTTTATTTTCTCACAAGAGAAAAAAAACTTTTAGGTTGTTCTTGTTTGTTTGTTTGTTTGTGTTTTTTTACTGTTACTTGCACATTTTTGAGAAGAAAAAACTGTCAGCTCAGGCCAGTAATTTTGATGACCTTTTTAATGTCCAGGCAGCACAGCGTGGCATTGCTATGAGAATACAGGACAACCCTCACTTTAAATTTCTTGTTGATACAAGGTAAGAGTGCAAAGTACAAAGAAAAGTCACATACCAAGGGAAACTTTCGAGTCCATGGAAAAACTGAGTAGACTCCCTGACTACGTCTTCTCCTCTTCTCTGAAAATATTTTCCAGGCCAAAATATCCACTTAATCTATTCCTTGAAAAGACCCCAATGAAAGACCCAAATTTCCAGAAGAGGAACTGTTGGACAAACTCTTTCAGAGTACATGTAGCTGCCACACAGGTCGTGGCACTGGATGACATCTCCAGGTGTGCCACTGAGGTGATGACATCATGCAAAAAGTAACTGAAGAACTCACAAAGGTTGGAATTTATCCAGGCTAGTCTCAGACTGAGATGATTTTAGTTTATTTTAGCAGTATTAACAGTTGCCTAGGTGTCAGATGAGTATTGCTCAAATTATTTTAGTTTAAATTATTTTAGTGTATGTCTGTGAATCCCATATATGAAAAGATCTGGCAAACCTGGATAGTCATTGCAAAAAAAGCCATCATGTCTTTGTGCTAAGTAAGAGGGGAAAGATGATGGTAGAGCTTCAAACTTTATCTTGAAACCAATGAAAAAAACCAGACTGTGTTAAGAAATCCTCAAAGTATACCCAGGAAGCTCCTCAGATTATGAAATAAGAAATTCCTAACTGTAAGCATCATGTGAAGATGGATGAAGAACTCGGGACATTGGTAACTCATCACAATCCCTTCCTCCTTGGGAAATGCAGGCAACACTGGCCTCAGTAGTCAGAGAGACACTGCAAGGCCAAATGTAACTACACAACAAGAAAGGGGGCAAATATTAGAGCTTGTCTAAATCGGTGAGTAATTGCATAGCTCTATGCCTAGTCTAATAAGAATGGCAGTATTTCTGCTTAGAAGGTTAATATATTAATTATACTAAACGAAACTCCCAGCTCTGGGATGCCCAATTGGATGCCCATAACAAGATTTTCTTTGTAGAAACAGAAGCTGCTTGATCTCAGACAGAATAAAGACCAAGTACAGTGTGCTTGTAGAGATCAAGGGAAGGATTCAGTTACCTAAACACAGGCATTTAAGGCCCTTTGAGACATTCTGCCTGGCTTACTTACAGTTGCTGTGGCTTATGGATTTCCCATAAATTCTGTGTCATATCTGCCGCTAGCTCATATGCAAATGATCTCCTGACTACACAATCAAAGCAGTTTGTTTGCAGAAGACCTGAGCATCCAGAGTCACCAGACAGTTCTGCACATTTTAGGATGGAGCTATGCACTGTTCCATATGCTGACTGCTTAGGCACAGAAGAAAATCTATCATAACCACCTCTTTGCCAAATAATGTTGCTTTGGTTAGTTTGACTGGAAATCATGCTTTTATTTGTTCATCTCCTTTGTGTCTGACAGAATTAAAAACATTCTGGGGACTTGATGTGCAGAAGGTGTCAGTTTATTGAAAGGCTTTTATCTTTGTGTTTTGGAGTTGGTAATTACCTCTCATGAGTGAAACAAACGGCTAGTCACTGCTCTGTCTGCCTTTCATTTCCCTTCCAACTAAATGTGATTCCAGACTGCTATGTTCTTGGCAATGATTTTACTAATACAGCAGGTTGTTACTAACCAATGTTATTCACATGATACAAAATTAATTAGAGAAGTCTGTTCTAATTTATAAATATGCAATTATGGTTAAACAAATCAGAAGATGAGTATGTGCAAGGTTCCCAGTTGGTTAGTTTTTTTACCACAATTCTAGTTCGTCCGGGACAAAGAGTCACTGATTTGTCCTCTGATGTAAAAAATGCAATTTGTCTTATTCAATTGGGGATTGCAGATGTATTAAAACATATTTTTGGAGTTTGTTCAAATTAATTATTATGAAAACAAGTGAATTTGTGGAATAGCTTTTACAGAAAGTCTCAGTCACCAAAATACCCTAATTACTTTCAAAGTAAGCTTTCTCCAAATAAGCAAAAGGAGAGTATAAGCTTCATAATGCTTTATATGATACCCCAGATATTAAATTCAAAGAGAGCAAAGCTCAGAGAGAGAGTAAATAAGGCTTCTTGTTCCATGTCCCAATCTGCTTCTGTTGAAAGTTTGTATTTCCCATCTCTATTTCACAGGCTTTTCTATGACTCTCTGATCTCCTGACTCCCTGACTACTAAAGGTCAGAGGTCTTCCCTCCATGACTCCAATATTGAGTTTAATTCAGCTTGACTATTTTCCCCAAGCTGTCTGTCTTTCCCCCGTTATATGTGATATATATATATTTATTTATTTTAAAAAGTGAAAGCCTGTTACCCCAAACTTTGTTCGTATTGAGGTCCTTTTTGATTCTGTCTAATGACAAAAAGCTGTCATAGGGTTCCAAATAAAAATGCTTTGTCCAGTATAAAAGCAATGATGGTTATTACTTGGCCATTGCCTGTAAGTCTTAGATTCCTTCACATAATAGTGTTGTTATTAAGTTGTTATAATAGTTCATAGGGGACAGAAACCTAGGCAACACAATTTAACAACTCCTAACATGCACATCCTATAGCCTGCATATAGGAAGGAGTCTTCAGTCCTCAATTACCTTCTCAGAGTTTCTTCAAGTTATCTGGACAAGAACTTGTCCTCTGAAACTTCATAACCCAGCTTGGACTGAAAACTGATGCAGTGCTAAGAATACACTTGAGTAAATGGAACAACAATAAGGGTAAAAGAATATTATTGTAATCTTCCTCACTCAGACCAACTAGAACACTATTTTCAGTAGATTGACTATTCAAGACATGTATATTAAATCTATGAATGACAGCAGGATGGCAGGATATCAACAGGATGGTGATTTCCCAGTTACTTCAATGGGACCAAAATTTCATATCATAGAACATGCAGAGTTGAAAAGGACCCATCAGAATCATCGAGTCCAGCTCCTGGCCCTGCCCCTGCTCTCCGTTCTGCATGTCTGTAGGTTTAATTAATTGCATTCATCTCAGCTCACTGGGTGTAAATCTCGAGTAGTTTCAGAGACCTGAAGAGAATTGAAGAAGCCTGGAACCATCATTGGAAACCTGGAGGACTGAATAGAAAGAAAATCAGATTTATTACTGTAGGACTGATTGTAAGCTGATGTTTTTTCACTCTTCTGTTCTTTGAGGTATTTTCATGCAAATAGGGAGTCTCTAAGGCCTTCAGATTCATGATGAGATACAGAATACAGAGGCATATTCATCCTGGTGTCCCTGAATGAATGTCAATGTTTTGACTTGATCTTGGAGATCTTTTCCAACCTTAATGATTCTGTGACTCTATATCTGGACTGTGCCTGCAGAAGACAAAACAACCCAACTGAGATCTGAATTACTCTGGATATTTGCCAGCTTAGTGGGAGTGTACATTTGTTCTACTTTGATGGGCACTTTTCATTTAGGCATCTGAAATCAGGTGAAATGAACCTGGATCTTAAAATCTTTTAATCATGTAAGCTGCTTATTTGATCTAATCTTCCTACTCCATTTCTTGGCTTAGTCTTACTGGAAAGAACAAAGAAAAATATAGAAAAAACAATCTGCAGCTGAGTGAATCTGAACAGGACTAACAGTGAGCTCTAATACAGAGCACATCAAGGAGAGTTTGCTTCTTATTCAAAAGCTGGTGAGGTCCATCATCAGCAAGAGCCATTTCAGAGCCCTAACAAAGTCCAAATCAATTGTCAGATGTGTGCAACTGCTTCTGGGAGAAGAGAGTGATCACATTCAGTGGCCTGATTCACATTCCTGCCTTCCTTCAAACAAGACTGTGAGGGGAGAAAAAAGCCAAACAAACACAAAAAAACCCAAAACAAAACTATGAAAAAACAGAGTCTTAGGAATAAGGAAGAAGTTCTGAAATCTTTCACGCACATGTTGTCAAGGAAACGCCTCCTGGCTATTCTCCTCATCCTGCTTGTCTGACTCTCTGTGGAGAGAAGTAACACCAGGGATCTCTTCTCATACAGGGGAGGATTTGAGCCACTACTAATATATATATATTATTTAATTTCAAATGTCACCTTTTTCTTTTTTT
>VXBX01004946.1:93665-120777 GCA_013400415.1 Scytalopus superciliaris
CTTGTGACAATGTTTGAGTTCATCACAATGGCAAGAGTTTAAAAAGGAAATTAATACAATTATTGACAAGACTTTCATGGAAAGGAAGAGTGTGGACTTGCTTATAAACACTTAGAGCTTCAGTACTTGAAGCAAATGAGAGGTTTCCTTGATATTATGACTTATATCAATTCTGTGCTATTGTGTCAACCCCACACACTACATGTATAATGTAAAACATAATTGGGAAAATGTATTATTTGATTCCAGTCTGTGTCTTAAACATAAAGTGAATCACATTCTTTCTCACTAGCCAATAACCATGCAGCAAAGATAAGGGAATTAAAATCACTATACAGTAAAAGTGTTTTGTTTCCCTATTTTAAAGTTCAGAGAAATAGTAAGGATTAGGGCTGAACAATTCATATGCTTGCATAAAATCAGTACATCTCTGTACCCCTTTATATGACTAGAGGATGTATGCTCTAGTACATATATAGCGCTGAAACTTACTTGGAATCACTATATAGAGAGGGACAAGTCAGTCTTCTCCAAGGGCCCCAAGACCATAATGATGATAAAAGACAGGAAAATTTAGATACCTCCTTTTGCCAGTATTGGACCATTTTCCCAAGACTACTCTAAAACATCTTTGTCCATTCTGCTCATTGCCCGAAGCCTGTTTCTAAAGGGAGTTACATAGTTGCTATAATTAGAAAATAGTACAGCAGAGAGATGACAAAATTAAGCAATGTGGTCATTATCTGTATCTAAAAGGAGAAAGCAAATCTAGGGAAGTTAAAAACAACATGGACACAGCCAAATGCCACTCAGACAGAAGCAGTGTAATGTCAGAAAGAAAAGAATGAGTCCTGCATTTCTACATTTAACACCATGCCTGCACTCAATAAATCAACACATGGGTTTAATTGCTGTGACAAACGAATACAGTAAGGGGAGTCAAATTCTGCTGGGTAGTGCAGTCATCCAGCAAAACCCTGGTCGACAGAGATATGTAGGTCAGCCATTATGGACCAGTGCGCAGAGGGAGTCCCCAGTGTGAGAGCCTAGATGGAAATCTCATAGTGTAATCGCTAATAAGATACCAGTTTAGAAGTGTGTCTGCCTTCAGCATCCTTCTTAATAACCTTTAGCAGAAGTGGAAGGTATTAAATAAAGTGGCAATTAACAAGACTGACAGAGCAAGAGAGTGGGATTTATTCCTGGATTTTTCAGTTTGCTTGATTATTTGTTTGCTTTTTAGCTGCAATTCTACTTCCAGTTTTAAAGCCAGCTTCAAAAAGGAAAGCAAGAGAGATTTTAAAGTTAGAAAAAAGAGGAAATGAGAACTTGATAAAACTAATATCCCAAATAAAGTCAGTAAGATACTCAAACCACCTTCCCATCACCTGTCATGTGTTGTGTCTGTCGTGTGGAGGTGAGCACTCACATGGACTATTAAGGCAACCCTGATCTGGGGAATGCAGAAGTACTGAGGAATGATGCCCACTCCTTTTCAAAGGTTTCATCAGTGCTGAAACCATGTTAGCCCAGTGCTAGATGGTGAAAGTTATTCTTATATATGAGATTTATTTTTTTGTATAGTCAGTTACAGCTAGAAAATACCAAACTCCACATACTCCTAATATTTACTTGCCTGAGCAAAACTGGTGCCAATTTCTGCTCTGAGAGAGATTTTTACCACAGTGATGGGTCATGTCACTCACTTCCTGTTCTACCATATGTCTGACATCAGTGCAATAGGGATGACACTGGACCAATTTTGTATATCTCACTGATTACATTCCTCTGATGGAAGCAACATTTTCTCCCAAATGCAGGCAAACCCTCCTCCATCAGGGGCTCTCAGTAGCCTGGTCTAGTTGAAGATGTCTCTGCTCATTGCAGGGGGGTTGGAACTAGATGCCCTTTAAAGGTCCCCTCCAATCCAAACAAACTGTTCTATTATCAGGATGTCCTGGTGGAAGAGCACAACTAAAATCTAAGGTGTCTTTTCTACTTCTGAAGCCAGCTAAGCTCATTGTAACTGATAAACATTGTAAATGCATTAGTATCAGTTATAACAGTGAATCTTAAAGGCCTCTAGGAGATCTTGTACTTCTTTTCTCTGTTTTTATCACAGCTGGAGGAATGGCACCACCAAAAACAAACAGCACATAATAAACTTGTATAAAACATGTTTAAATAACATATAACTAGAAATGCTCCTTTACATTTTCCAGCTGCTTTTTCAGGAGTTTCTACTGATCATATCCTGCAATTGCATCACATTTCCCCAAGAAGATTTAAAATGTTCTATGGGAATTTCTGTAAGTTCAAATATCAATACACAGCACTCACTGGTTGAAATTAAGGCATCTTGCTTTGTTATTCTGATTCCATATGAAAGATTGATGAATTTTTCCCCTGATTCCATAATCACTAAAGCAGGGACGATCATTAGAGCAGGTAGGATTACAAAACAGCAGTGTAGTCAGCTCCATTCTCTGCACATTCATCTATAGGTGCCTCAGTGGGAAACTTAACAAATCCTTTATATTAATCCTTAGGGTTCACAATACTGAGTGAATATAATTTGCTTAATGAAATATATCTAGGTCAAATTCACCTTTTCAAGTAAGTTATTAATTTTATGGATTTTCCTATCACATTTTCTGTGGGGGGTTTTGTTACGGTCAGAAACACATGTTCTCCGTTTCAGGGTAAAAAACAAAGACATTTATTGAAACTACGTCTCACAATATATAGTGTTAGCAAGTAAATCATTACAATTCAGAGGCTGGGTTATGCTAGAGGTGGGATGGGACATTATAATTAAGAGAATACATTATGTTAACTAAGGGGGGAACGAAATAAGGAATGCAGAGTTAATCCATATTTATGAATAGATAGAAGGGGACAAAGGAAGTGATAAGGCAGGTCTCCATTCGGGCTAGGGAATACGCAGAAACTGCAAGTCCTGTCATGCAAGCAGCTTTGGAGATGCTGTGATGGCAGATGTCTGCAGGCTGGATTGAGTCTTATCGACCGAGGAAAGCTCTTTCCACATTCTCCCAAGGCTTCACAGACATCCCAGACAGACTCCTTGCCACCAAGCTGGCTTCTGTCCCTTCAGTTTTTTCTTTAATCTTGGGATTTACACACTTACCTACAAAGAACTTTTATGTTTTTCTTCCTTCCCATTTCTTTCCTTCTTCTCCTCCAATAAGATGCTTTCAGTTACATGGTACACCCATCCAGCAAAAATAAAGAGACATTAATTTCATTATTTTATTTTAGTTTTCCTTTCAGTCAGGGATCCTGCCTACTTTGTCAGTTCTGGAAGACTCTGTAAAGGCAAAAGGGCCAAACTCATCAGAAGTGACTTGTGCTAATTGTAAAGTACAAACCCCCCTCCCCAGGAGCTACTCCTCCAGAATGTAGGAGATGCAATATTAAGTTATTACAGCTACAGAAAAAGGGTGATTTGTTGGTGTTTCTTCCTGGAGGCCCCTAAATTACTTGCAGTGGAAAGTTCTGAGCTCTCTGGATGCATGTGGCTTACACTGGAGCTTGATTTCTTTTGTCTTAAATACTAGGGACTCTTATCAGAAGAGTGCATGTGATGTGTTGCTAACAGAAAGATATCTTCATGTCATTTAAACTGTATCAACCATATTTTATGATTGGGACATATTTTATGACTTTATGTAATGATACACGATGGTAGAAGAGAGGCTACTCTCTGTTGGATTTAGGGCTGTCTCAAGATAGAGGGAAAGTATCTCTGTATTAAAGAGAGATTTCTTTACCAAATGGACCCTGAAGGTAAGCTACCATTTTTTATTTCCTTCGAGCAAATCCTTCATTGCCAGAAACAATCTTCTTCCTTTATTTTATTTATTTAGTTAGTTATGTTACAAAACTTAACTCTGGCGATTTATTCAGGCCTCATGAGGTTTACAGTAAGTTTATTCAGTTGCCACAGGAAGGGAACACAAGAGACAAAAATAAACCTGAGTCTGAGATACAAGAGGCAGATAAGTATTTTGTCTCAAAATTTGTCAGACACAGACCCATCATCTTTTGCAAATGAGAGTACTAATCAGTAGTCTTGAGTCTGAGCTGAATCTTCAAGTTGCATTAGGTAAACTATCATTTATATTCCAAGGTTGTAATATGTTTGAAGTTGGATTGAAAGTGGTACTGGGAAATCTTGTATGAGACAAGTTTATTAAAATAAAATCTGCACTGAAAATATAATCTCCTGAGGAAATAAATTATGTTGTATTATCTGGTAAGTTAATTTATTTTTCTTTCCTTGTAATATATTCCCTTCAGGGCTAACAACTTCATTTTTTAGGTATACTCATCTGGAAAGACCCAGGTCATGTCATCCAACACACCAGTGTTATGTAGAACAAAGCATGGGACAGTGACTCAACCAGTCTGTAAGAACAGAATTAATGTTTTTATGCTGTGTTTTAATTTCATGTTCAGGGAGCAAAAAGTTCTTTTTACAATGTTTTCTTCAGAGAAGCTAGATTAATAGCATTTAGAATGAAATGTGTACTGTGAATAAAAGACTCATGCTTGGAAAAGAGGTACTAGTTACACATGCTGAAAGTCATTTGGTGACCTTGAGAGAACACTGAGATTAATCTCTTCTTTTTCCATACATGGAAATCAGAGCTTACTTGGAGGAAAATGGAGCACAATCAGACCCATTTTTCATTGCAGTACCATAAAGAGGCACATATATAATAATCAGTGTTGGCCTATTCAAATCACAGATCTATCTAAGTCTACATTTTCTAGACAGGTCATTTTGTTTTGCTTGTTTTTTTTTTTCCTAAAGATGTTCAGGCACAAGGGCTCTTGATCCTCTCACAGAATCATAGAATATGCTGAGTTGGAAGGAATCTACAAGGATCATCGAGTCCAACCCTTAGCTCTGCACAGGACCATCCCCAAGAGTCACACCTCTGCCTGAGAGCATCATCCAAACACTCGTTGAACTCTCTCACACTTGGGGCTGTGACCACTGCCCTGGGGAGTCTGTTCAGTGGCCAACCACTCTCTGGGAGAAGAACGTTTTTCTAATACCCAACCTAAGCCTCTCCCAACACAACTTCATGCCATTCCCTTGGGTCCTGTCACTGGTCACCACAAAGCAGAGATCAGTACCTGCCCCTTCTCTTCCCCTCACAAGGAAGTTGTAACTGTGGTGAGGTCTCGCCTCAGTCTCTCCTTCTCCAACTGAACAGACCAAGTGCCCTCAGCTCCTCCTCATAAGGTTTTCCCTCAAAGCCCTTCACCATCTTTGTTTCCCTCCTTTGGATGATTTCTAGTAGTTTAATATCTTTCTTATATCGTGGTGCCTAAAACTGCACACAGTACTCAAGATGAGGTCACCCCAGTTCAGAGCAGAGTGGGACAATCCCCTCCCTCCCTCAGCTGGTGATGTTTTGCCTGATGCCCCCCAGGACAGGGTTGGCCCTCTTGGCTGCCAGGGCACTGCTGATTCATATTCAGCTTGCCATCAAGCAGAACTACCAGGTCCCTTTCTGCAGCTCTGCTTTCCATGAAGTCATAGTCCTTCATGTGTTTACCCTGATAACTGTATCAAGAATTACAATTAGTTTGTTTTTAGAGACCAAGAGAGTTCTGAGGAACAGAATTTATTTAGGTGACTACAACATAACAACTACTGCTGGTTTTGGGTGGAATCAGAGCTTAACTCCAAGGCCTTTCAGTAATGTAGTGAAGCTCCCCATATAGGTTTACTAAGCCACATTTCCCTAAGTCAATCCTATCCCCTTAATTCTTTGACTCCAGCTTCTACTGCCTCCAGTCCACAGAATACTTAATATATTGACTCATGGAAAATGGAACTACTGTGGTGGAAGAGATTGAGGGAACCTTATACAGCTATACCCTAGTTTGATGATTAGAGTATACACCTAGGGGACATGCTTTCAAATGCACTCAGAAAAAGAAGAAAGGAACAGTAACAAACAGGTCAGTATAAAAGAAGTAAAAATGGTGAAGGACTACCTTGAATTTCCTTAGATATAGGAGATGCAGAACCTAAGCCAGACAAGGCATTCCATGATGCCTGACTATTGGTCCTAAACATAAGTAATTTGACATAAAGTCCAGGTTCTCAAACACTTAGACCCTATCTATCCTTCTAAAATTCCATAATCATAGGTAAGTCTAAGTGTGCCTGGTAGAGATATACTTTTAGGCTATATTAGAGAAATCTGAAATACCAGAAATCTTTAAACAGTAACTAAGTAGGGGTCTTTGGCAATCTAAACACTCTGTTTGGGAGCATCCTGATGGATTTAACAGCCTAAATGGATCTTCTAAAAATCCAGTCATAGTTATCTGTGAGGAACTGGGTATTAGATATTACAGGTAAAGTCTCTTAAGATCTAGCCCAGCCTCCAAATCAGGCAAATTAGCATATGCTGGCTGAGGAGTTTGTCAAGCATAATTACCTGCTCAATTAGCTACTGTCTCATTTTTCCTCCTGTTTGCTGATTTATGTAAGGTTTGATTTACAAAGATGACACATTGTTTTTCTGTGGGCTACAGGATTTGCAAGATACTTCAGATATTAATAGAAACATAGACTGGGAAAATCACCTATTTCTGATACAAATATCAATGTTCTTAATCATGCTTACAGGGATGCTGTATTCCTAATAAATCTATAATGGAATCATATAAATTGCAGCAAACTCCCTTTTTTCTGTTCCTCAGTCCAGACTTTTTCACAAATTACTCTGTCTGCATGGTCCCCTGGGAAAATTGTGCACAGACATACAATACTGGGGGGAAAAAAAAATAAAGGAAGAAAAATCTCTTTGTCCTCAACATACACACACTCACACACTCACACACACACATAGGTATTTACCTAATGGATGAATGCTGATTATTTTGCACTATAGCTACAGGCATGAAGCATTCAAGATTGGGAGAGAAGGGGAAATATACTGTTGACACTAATCCCTGCAGGTGTGTGAACAGAGGTGGCTATAAATTTCCATTGAATTTGGTACCTAATGGGGCAGTATTTTTTCAATAATTCTTGTGCACTTGTCACAGAAATTTCATAGAATGGTCTACACATTGTATTTCATGTCATAAATGCAGTAATTTATGGTGTATTGCTCCTTGCAATCTACTGCATGGTACTA
Organism: Scytalopus superciliaris; assembly: GCA_013400415.1. Taxonomy (NCBI): domain Eukaryota; kingdom Metazoa; phylum Chordata; class Aves; order Passeriformes; family Rhinocryptidae; genus Scytalopus; species Scytalopus superciliaris. The sequence continues at coordinate 100,856 of VXBX01004946.1, forward strand.
AATTTAGGAACAGCACTTTTTTGTCAATTTGGAAGTGTAATCAGTGGTAACATATCTTCAAGATTCCTTTTTCTTCTTCTCCCACTCCCCAAAATGACTAATACTTCTATTAATGGAGAGAAAAGGAAAAGTAGTAAGCCAGACATAGATGGATTTGCACCAGGAGGTACAAACTCTGTGAAGGGGACTTGGATGACTTATATGGTTGAATTGTCACAGCCAGAGGGTAGTGGCCAATGGCTCAATGTCCAGATGGATAACTGTGAGGAGTGGTGTTCCTCAGGGGGCTGGTGCTCTTTAACATCTCATCAAAGACATAGACAGTGAGACTGATGCACCTGCTGCAAATTTGAGAATGACATAAAGTTGAGTGGTACAGTTGACACAACTGAAGGATGGGATATCGTGCACGGGGATTTGGACAAACTTGAGAAGTGGGCCAGGAGAACCTAATGATCAGTAAGTTCAAGTGCAAAGTGCTGTACCTGGGTCAGGACAACCCACAGTATCACCCTAGACTGGGAGATGAACTTGTTGAGGGCAGCCCTGTGGAGAAGCATTTGGGGATTCTGGTGGACAAAAATCTGGATATGAGCCAACAGTGTGTACTCACAGCCCAGAAAGCCAGCAGTGTCCTGAGCTGCATCACAAGGAGCATGGCCAGCAGGTTAAGTGAGGTGATTCTTCCTCTGTTCTTCCCTCATGGGGCCCCACCCGGAGTACTGTATCCAGCTCTGGGGTCCTCAGCACAGGAAAGCCATAGACCTTTTGGAGTGGGTTCAGAGCAGGCCATGAAGATGATCAGAGGGATGGAATACCTCTCCTATGAGGACAGACTGAGACACCTGAAGTTGTTCAACCTGGAGAACAGAAGGCTTTCAGGATCCCTCACTGTGGCTTTCAATACTGAAATACTTAAAGGGGTCTTATAAGAAAGATGGGGACAGACCTTTTAGCAGAACCAGGGACAAAGGTTTAAAACCAGAAGTGGGTAGAACCAACGTAGATATGAGGAAGAAATATTTTTACAATTTTTTCAATGAGGGTGGTGAAACACTAGACCAGGTTGCCCAGAGATGTGGTTGATACCCCATCCATGGGAACATTCAAAGACAGGTTGGACAGGACTCTGAGCAATCTGGTCTATTGCAGGGGGGATTGCACTAGATGACATTTGAAGGTCCCTTACCATCCAAACTATGCTGTAATTCTATGACTTTAGGAAGTGGAAATGTAGTCTAGATCTTCTCTTTCAGAAGATGATGGACACTAACTCATATTGGTGATAGGGTTACCACTTAGTAGTCTACCAGCTAAAACGTTTTCAAGACCACCTTTTTTTTTTTTTTAAGAGCAGACATGTCTGCATCACAGAAACCATAAATATAATTTCCTAGGAAAATTTAGGAATGAAAGCTTCTCACCAAAGACCAGGTACTTCTGTTCTCCTTTCTAGCACAGCATTTTTAAGGATCTCAGCAGAGAAACTCCCAGTCTGGGAATTCAAGAATAGCATAGCCCACTTAAGTAAATATAAACAGTAGTGATGACACTCCAGAATAGCTGAACAGGATCTGCCACCCAGCCTAGCTGTCTAGCCTCTTCCCTAAATAAATAGAAGAATCTTCACGAACTACATGGATAAAGAGAAACAGTTCAGTAATGTGTCAACTTTTGATATTTTCATTTTAACTAGCAACGTCATTCTCTAAGCTGGAAGTAATTCCAGCATGAAATAGTGTTTAGGGGGATGGTTTTCATTTAAAAAGAAAAAAAGACATGAGGGAGAAAATTCTTCTCGTGACTATTTAATGAAAGTAGGCCAAGTCTCTGCTTGGATCCTAAGCTCTTCAAAAAAAAAAAATCATCATTTTCTTTTGCTTCTTACTTTACCCTAGTTTCTGATTTTTTTATTTATTTTTTTTTTAAGAAAGTTAAGTGAAAATCAAGCTTCTAAGTAGCTCTTGGGATCCCTATGAATTCCACATCAGGGCTTCGCAGTCTGCTGCTCAGCTGTAACAAAGGGATAAAAGAATATCAGTGTGCCCTCTGTTCAGATAAACAGTTGTAGGCCTTTTGTAACAAAGTGAGAGGTTTAGTCTCTGACTTGAGCAAGAGTAATAAAACACTCTTTTTTTATTGCAGGCTGTAGGATAAGTAGATTTGTCCCAAATGTTGTAAAAAGTCAATGGTGATATATTTACAGTTATTCTGCAGATTCAGGTAACAGAACAAAGGCCCAACAAGTGAGGATCTGACTTTCCATTGTCACTGACAATTTGCCTTTATGAGGGAACAGGGGTGGAATTCACCTCATCCAGCTTTAGAGATCTGCAGTGTAGATGCCTCCAGCTGTGCTGGTCACCCCAGGTTTCTTTGTAGTCAGCTGAGAGAACAGGTACGAGTGAATAAGTACAATTCCCATGACCTACTTTAGAAGTCTAAATTCAGACTGCACACGGATTTATATCTCTTCATAGACTAGAAAGAGGCCCTAGATGGAAATGTCAAAATTTATTCAGATGAACTATGCTGTAGGTGACCTGAGGAAGTGGGACATGAAAACATACAGAGAGATGCAAGTGGCACTATTTTTAAGGCACAGCTCAGAAAATAAACTGCTACTAAACTTTGTGAGATTTTCGTCCAAAGGAGAGTTGTTAAATCACAGTAGGAGAAAGATATTGTTACAGGAAACTAAAAGGAAGAGTTTAAAAGAGAGAAAATAAAGGACACCAAAACTATTTCTAATTTTAGTGCTGAGAATTGCCCTGAAAGAATAAAACACTAAATGAATTTCAGATAATTTATCCCTTAATTTCCTAGTCTTGAGTAACCTCTACATAGGGGGGAAAAAAAATCCATAAATTGAGTCATTTCCAAACTTAAAATCTTTTCTTTCAATGTTCAGTGAGACCTCATGCAAGCACAACAGTTTTCAAACATTACATGGGAAATTTAAAAATGTTAATTTCAATGTTTCTGATAATGTCTTTGGGATACAGTGATAATGCTGAAAGATAGCTTTCAAGAGGTACCTGAAGGTTAGTGGTTGAAGGCTTGCACTAGATTCACTTATTTTAAGTTCGGTATCCCTAACTCGAGTGGGGCACAGGGTTCTTCCATCAGCAGTGTTATCTGCAGGGCTTAGGTGAAAACCTGCAATGAAATTTGGATTAAAAGTGTTACTGAGCCTCTGTGGTATGTGTGGTCATGCACTGTTCCCTCTCATTATTTTAATGTTGAATAAAATCCTACTCTGGGTCAAGTCCACAAGCTTCCATTTCCAGGCTCTGACCCTGCTGTGCACGGAGTGGTGGTGCTTGGGAACCCCAAGCCCTCAGGCTTTGACACCTCTTTGGGTTCAAAGCAGAGTGTTGCACTTGCTGGCAGCCCTTGCTGGCATCACTCCTTCACATCTCAGCTGTCTCTCCTGCCCCTCAGCCTGATTTAGGGGAGAGAGAGCTTTCAGCCAGCCTCACTATGGCTCTATCTGATATGAAATGCCACGAAACAGTTCTTATTCAGAAAAAATGAGGTCAAATTCCAATCTCATGATGAAAGAACTCTCTCTTTTCATGGGAGTGAGTCTTGAACTCATTCAGTTTATTGCATAGAGCCACAGACATTGGAGTTTAATAGGGATAATAGTACTGTGGAGTTTCTTACAGTATAGCTGCCAGAAAGGAGTTAAGACTGAAATTCATGTTAGTAGATATCTATGAAGGAGACAATCTTGGTTGAGAGTTAAATGAGTGAGTTTTGCTGTCTATATAGTTATTAATGATCTGTAATTGTCTCAGTTTTAATTATTTACTAATGCACTGCATGGATCCTTGGTGCCACAAACAAATGGATTACAGAGTATATATGGTGTTCAGATTCTTGTTGTGTCTTAAAGTATATAATGATGACTTTCAAAATTGTCACTGACCCATAATACCATGTGTATGTTATTTTGAGAATAAAATTGCAAATTATACTATATATATAGTTTTTTAAAACTCCAAAAATCAGCAAGATAGTTATTCCAAAAGCTAATGGAATAGGGGGGGAGGAACAACTTGAACTTGCCATGCAGTCAATGATAAGTGAGACATGAATAGTGAGGCTGACAAAGTTTTAATGAATATTAGTTTGACTCTCCTACCAGAGTCTGGAAGAGGGAGAACACCAACAGTTTGCTAAAGTCACTTTTCACAGAAATAGCTGCTTATTTCTCATATATTCCCACATGAAACAACAGTGAAGACCTGACAAGCAGGAGATGACAAATGACTCTAACAACACACATTGTTCTAGTAGCTGATCTCCACCTCTCAAAGGGCAGAGGATCAGTTTTGCTGGCCCCATTAGTTCACCACACCATGTAACAGATTATTTGTCCAGTGTCCAAGTCAACTTTGCCTTGACACCTGACACAAAACAAGCCAGACACTGCAAGTGACTTTCATGGCTACATTGAAGTATAATATCAAAGCAAAAGACTAACTATAGATCTAAGTTTGTCCCTTTCAGAAGCCCTTGGGAAAGAGTAGTTTGAAAACCTTTTTCTTAGCTTGCTCTCACAGTTCTTCTTAAGACCACCACAGAAAGCTGAGTGGGAACTGTGGCATGATGTATGAGAAATAACTGAATGCTCTGTGTCTAAACTGCCACTGACTTCAGAACCTGGGTGCCCATGACCATATAGGAAACTAGCTCTTGCCTGAAGTGTTCAGAAAAACATAGTCTAAGGAAACAGGGCAAAAAAATCTCACAGAAACCCTTTCACTCAGCTTTATGATTTTCTTAAGCCTCTGAGAAACCTTCAAAATTTTTTACAGTACTGTCCCTGATGATTCACAATTTTTACTTGATTATCAGGGACAATCTCAATACAAGAGCGACCCAATCTCATCTAATAGGATGTTCTATGAAACTAAAAGAGAGCTTTTGTTCCTACTTACTTCTCCCAACTTACATTTCCCAAACATCTGAAAAAAAATCTATTATATTTGCTCATCAGATTATTATATTCCCATAACAGTAGTCCCTTACCTTTGAAACTCTGAGCCGTAACCAGTGCATTATCATAGATAAAGAAAGAGAACTACCAAACAGCTATAACTATTTTGAAGAATAAAATCTCAGAGGATTGTTATTGTAAAAGCAAATTTCATATGGACACACAAGCTGGTACAAACTACCTCCTAGCATAAATCACACTAGTGCCATTATGAATCTGAACCAGGTTTTAGACCCACAGAGGATCCGACCTCCTGCTCTTGCAGCAGGCAGCAGAAAAAGGGGATACAGTAATTGCATCCTCAACCATGCATGTGTTGGGCTAGACCACATTCCTCTGATCAGCTCGTGGGAGTTGAGACACACAATTCATATAAAGGTGGAAAGACAGCATAAGTTATGTACCCTGTGAAGGAGCTGCCAAGGTCACTGAACCAGTAGTTTTTGTGTCATTACAGAAAATGAAATTTTGTGGGAGAGACAAATTTCCACAAGGAAGGAAACAGACAGAGCAAGTGTTTTGCAAATGACTCTGGGAAAAAGCAGTACAGAAATATTGTTCTCATTATGAGTACTAGCACATGAGATAATTGTGTTTGAGGTTGGTAATTACCATATTTGCATGTTTAGGTTGTGCCTATTCCAACCATGTTATTAAGTGACTGCTGCATTATTTCATCAGAATGGCACACTGTCATCATGGGGGCTGAAATATCTTCTGTGTGTCAAAACACACTGCTGTAAAAAACAATGTATAGCCCCTTGTTTTCATTCTACATCAAACTAGCAAAAAGCAAATTCATTTCAGGAAAAGACCAGCAAAGTTAATGGAGCTATGGCTGGGGGAGGAGGATTTGGAAGTATAAGGCTGTATAATTTAGTGTACCTGGACTAAGCGTCTCTCCAATACTCCCACACACAGTGAGATACAGGATTAATAATTATTGTGTTTTCTTCTGTGCACTTACAGATCTTTAGTCTGAGTAGTGCAAAATGCTTTACAGATATTAATTAATCAAACTTTAAAAGCCACATTTAGGGTACTTAATTTACTGCTACTTATGCCAGACTTCAATTTATCTATAAACATCATAAAAGACTTTAAAAGTAGGTAACTTGACAAACCTGAAGATACATCCTGATCATTTCCTTAAGCCATTTATAAGTTACCTACCTTTCAGATATTTCTGAAATTTTCTGAGCAATTGACATGAAATATGTGAAAATATATCCTCCTTAAAAAAAGATCTAAGAAGAAATAAAGGAAACAATGGAAGACTAATGGAAAACATTGCAATGAGAGATAATCCCTTCATAGAGAAACTGCCCATCTCTATCCTCAAATCTTTTCTAACACCTTCATTCCATACAGCTATGGAAGGTTAATGCCAAAGCTGAGTAACTAACCACTGAAAGTAAGGAAAATGAAAAAAGGTGCATTGTTTGGAAAAAGATTTTTTTATACTGGCCCTAAGTTCTGGGGTAATATCGTTGTTTAGAAACAAACAAAATAAGCAGAATTGCATGCTTGCAATTAGATGTGAATTCGCAAGTGAGAAATCTAATGTCAAAGTTAGACCAGTTCATTTTCAGAGGTCTTGCCATTTTCATTCTTATCCTTCAATCAAGTCAATTGCTGAATATTGCAATTAAGCAAATCACCAACTGGTCATCCTCAAAAAATTACCTGATTTCAATGCTATTCCTTTCCTTTCAGCTACATTTGCAGAGGTTTATAACTAAGATCTTAATGCAGAGGTAATGAAAATTATAAACCATTTTGGGAAGTCAAAATTATTATTTTATTTGTCTTGGAAGCAGTGATACATCCAAATGATTTATTTCACTGAAAGTTAAGCTCCTATGCATATCCTCTACGATTCTTTGGCAAAGTGACCTTGTATTCTTTTTTCTCTTTTTGCAGAGAAATGATAAGTGAAACACATGGTGGAAAATGAAGAAGACTGTTATTAAAGTAGAGCACAGTGAAAAGTTCTAAGGAAAGTGAAGAGTCCTTGAAATGACATGGAGAGCTAAAAGTGAAAGGTACCGAAGGACACAGTGGAACAATAAAGATTCAAGTAAAAGTTAAAGGGGTAAAAATAGTACTATGAGGTGGACATAACACTTCTAATTGTTATAGCCTAATCTGTTGTTGATTGCAGATATTCAGTACAAAATTTAGAAATTGCAAGTTGGAAAACTAAAACCAGAAGATGCCTCTGGAGGCAGAATCCTCTTCTCTTATATTATTTGTGCATATTTAGTGCTTAGGGACATGGTTTAGTGGTGAACTTGGCCATGTAGGTTAATGTTTGGACTCAATGATCTTAGAGGTCTTTTCCAACCTTACTGATTCTGTGATTCTTTGATTTTCCTCCAATTAACTCAATTATTGAATTATATGAATGCAACCTAGGCACACGTTTAAGTATTTGATTAAGGTTTCTTGAAAACCATTTTCCAAGCTGAAGTCTCTATATAAAGAGAATTCTCATTTAGCACTACTTACGCCATGCTTCATGAAAGATTGTCTGCAGTGTTCTAAATGTCAATAACTGCTATATGAGGAGCCATGCTTGCATGAGAAGGGTGTTAGTTTTGAGAGAACATATAACAATTACAGATGTTTAGAATTATTCTTGGAAAGATAAATTGGGGGGTTCTCCTTGGTCCAAATATTCAAGCCCAGAGTGCTATAACACAATCTTCTGTGGCAAAAATCAAGTGTGTGCTGGGGTCTAGGGCTTCCCAGGACCCATTCTCTTTCTTTAAACATATTGGTCATTGTATCCTTTTTGGTCTATTAACAGCTATGTTGCTTCTTCCTTAAACTTCTGTTCAGCATCTCAATTTGCAGGACCAAGAAGAAAGGTTGTAGCTTTCAGTAGAGCAAAATATGCGAGAACAACATTTTTATCTACTAAGTGAAAAGAAAAAGTAGCTTATTTCATCTTAATACTGCTTGCTAATCTAGAAGGAGAGAGACCCCTCCCTGGCTGTTAGGTTTAATGTGTCACCTGTCATCTCTAAGAGCTTTTATCTGACAGTCCAATTTGCCTGCAGGTTGCCAGATTTTCACCTCAGCAGCTGCTCTTCATCCATTTGCTCCTGCCCTGGAGGCACGATGACATCTGTCACAGCCATCAAAGCAGTTCAAGGCAAATGTTTACAAGGACCATGATTTGGGGTGTCAGGAGCAGCCTGGTGACAGTGATTCCCAAGGCATCTTACAACATCCTTGAGAGATTATCTGTCTTCCTTAAGTAGATATGTTTGTTAGACCCTACATTTGGACATAAAATAGAGATGGCAAGAATTACTTGCTTGACTCCTTGTGATCCATGGGATAGGAAAACTATTGCTGTTTGAATTCAAATTCACCTCCCTGTCCTCCCTAAGTTTTGAAGGTATGACAAAAATACCTTGGCCTGACAGGTTTAGAGTTTAACTGTCCCAACGAAGAGCATATGTAACAATGTTTGTCACTAGTTCATGGTTGTGAGCAGGTCATCCAACAACTTCAACCCCCATATAGTGGTTTTCTGTTTTTCTGGTCTTTTGACCATTAATGAATTTGAACTCTTTGTCAAAAGCTTTTTTTTTTTNGATACACTAGATTTTTATTTTTCATGGCTCTACCAAAGTATTCTACTGAATATTTTCAGAAAGAATATTCTGTTGAGAATCATCTTGGTGATTTCCTCTGCTGGCAGGGTAATTGACTGCTTGTCTCTAAAGGAGACATAAAGACTTCAGTTAGAAATGGGTCAGTTTTTCTTTGCTGCTTTGTGTGACATAAAGAAATCTGATCACATGCATTGCTCTATCCATCAAGTTTGACCTGCAAGGTTTTGTGAGATGACAGATTTCTGTGCAGTGAAGAAAATTTGATCCAGATACTCTTGTAGTGAAGCCAGTGTGGCATCTCCTCACTAAGAGATTCCTTAAAGCATTTCCAACATTTTAGCACTGATGTGCCTTATGGAATTGATAATGAAAAATGCATTTATATGTAATCCCTCAGGATTTATGTTGGGTCAGGTGTTTTTAAACAAATGCATTTCTAATTGAAGACTTACTGACTTTTCAACCTTTTGATTTTCAAAACTGTTTTCAGTAAACACCTCTCTTATTAAAGGAATAGAAAGCACAATATGCTCATTTATTGAAAAGACTTAACCAAAGAAATGTTTTCTGAAATTTCTGTCACTTCCTTAATCTTTAATTAGACAATTTTTCCTTCAAGTACAAGAGATACTTTTGCAAAAACCTGTGCAGGCATTTCCAGAAATTGCAGAGATTCATGTGTTTAATTCTGGAAGGCAGTATTTGCCTGGATCAGTAACCTCCCAACACTTTAATTGTATTCTCCAGGCTCTGTTGGTGAAACTTAAAATAGTTTAAAAATGGTAACGTACTGTAACTAATCTGCAGCAGTACAAGTCAACATGATTCATACTTCCATTAAATTTTCCCAGCCTAGTAATTTTTCCCATTTTAAAATTTCTATGGTAAGAAAGCATGTCTGTGACACTATCAATGGGGTTATTCAGGGCCACCTTCAGCAGAACACATCAAGATGTTTCATAATTACTAATTATACTAGAAGACTCATTTTGGTACCTTAATCCAACACGTTTTCTTGAATCCTACCTGCTAGGACACTCTGAGAGTAAATACGATGAAAAAGTAGGTCTGAAGCAGCCAAAGTCATTGACTACCTTTGAAAATCCATGCTGGGATCTTTCAGAGGGGTTAGGGTATAGGTCACACTCCACTGATGTAGAGCAACGCCATGAGCAGCCAACCTGCGGTTAGGGGATGTACACAGGTAAACCCCAGGTGCTGGGTCAACAAAGACAGATAGACTGTGGATACACTGTTGTTCATGTGTGCTCAGCACCAACTAGCAGGACTGCACAAATACTGTGCACATGGTGCCTTGTTGTAGTCACACAGGTTTTCCTCTGTGTGTTTTCTTGTTTTCCTATCATTTTGTGCTATTTAATTAACATATCAATTTGTCTTTTAGCCTGTGTTGTAAGAAACTTACTTTTACTTCTTTTATTTCACCTTGTTTTCTTTTTTTACTACCTTTTTTTCATAATTTATTATTCATTTACATTTCAATTAACAGTAGCTGTTTGTAAAAGCTACCCTGATGGGAAGTATGAAATAAATTATTGAAGTTAGTATAATCTGCACTTCCCGTTACCACCTCATTTACCTTAATGGCACTAAAAAGACTGTCTCCCTCAATACAGCTCATGCTTCTAATAGGAATTCCCTTGGGAGCCAATCTCATGTGAATTGCACATGTACATATGGCATAGGTTGTGTTAGGTGATTATAGGCTGAGTTTTAGAGTAGTATCCTTTAAGGATGACAGCTGCAGGGAAAGCTGCCTTTCCAGAGTCAAACGATGACACTGCTTGATTCACATAGCTAGTATGTCTAACAGGAGTCACCATAAGTATTGTCAACTTATTGGGCACTGTCAAAATTGTCTGCCAATTTTAAAAAAACCCATAAATTAAGAAGTGCATAATTTATTATTAAATCTGAGGACAAATTCTTCAGTTTACATGAATATTTTTATTTTTTTTTCCCAAGATGAAATTAAGAAAAAATATCACAGAACTAAAGCCCTTGTGAACAATGGACTCCTTTTGTTTGGTGTTTGGGTGAAAAGAAACTTGAATTTTTATTTATTTATTTATTTATTTCAACAGATTCCTGTCACTTTCATTGAAATGTTTCAAAACTTTTAACAGCTATATTTTAAAATAGCTTTTTAGTTTAAATCAGCACCTTCCAGCTAAAACTGCTATCCTTGAATTGTTTTGCCATGAAGATTTCATTCCAGAGGCTGTCAACCAGCAATCTTTATTTCTGTCTTCAGTATGACAACAACCAGGCACTAACTAGACTTACAAGTAGATGCAATAAAGCTATTCACCAAGAGACAGTCCCATTCCCAAAGATTTTTGCAATCTAAACAAGATGGTAAAAACAATATTATAGAAGGAAGGGAAAAGAGGAACTTGTTCACTAGATATGCAAATTTTTAAGGATAATATGATCAGTAAACTATCCAACTTTACTTTTTTTGTTTTCAGGATGTCTTAGCTAACATAATTCAAAATAACTGCATACAGGACTTAACAAACTGAGTCCTGGGGAACAGATTTTGCCTTTTCACTGCTCCGATATCAGGAAAGATGTGTTATGACTTTCTTAATGCCTGCCAGGAGCTCATCTGTGTGGGTACATCCATACTGTGAAATAACAGCATCCAAATTTCATGACCTAGATGTTGGTATCACACATGAAGTTTAGCCCTGGGCTGCCACTCATTGCCATGAGACATCTTTTGACTTTGAGTCATTCTTATTTCTATTTGTGTTTGTGCCTTCGCCGCTCTCACATGAAATTGTGTTGAAGCCCAGCACAGTGGTGTTTTTATAACAAAAAGCTGATGTTGCACACTCCAGGGTACAATGTCACTACATACTAAACTGAGGATGAAAATCTGCTGGAGTAGTTTGGGGAACTACATAGAACAGAGGGAGTTTAATGTAGAATCACAGAATCATGAAATGGTTTGACTTGGGAGGGACCTTAAAGGTCATCTAGTTCTAACCCACCTGCCATGATCAGGGACACCTTCCACTAGTTCAGGTCTCCCTTTATTTGAATGACTATAAAGGAAAGGGATATGTAAGAAATTTCTACATGTTCTGCCCCAGGAATGAAAATAATACTCTTTCATAAATAATTCAGTCCTTATGTGGCAGGTTCCTGCTTTACACCATCCAAGTCCATTATGTAAAGTCAGAACAGTTCCAGGCTTAGTTAAAGGTGAAAACTTTGCAGTTAGAATTTTGTCATTTAGCGTAACACAAATCTCCATGAAAAGCTATTTCCTTTCTTGGAGTCACTCCAGGTAAACATGCTTGTAAGTCAGAAACAAAATTCTAATCCTCTCGGTAAGAATAAGATAAGAAAAAAAATATAAAGGGAAAGAAAAATAGAAGGAAAAAAAGAAGAAATAAATTTCAAACTAAGCCCCTCAAGTCGTTACAAAGCACAGGGAGCCAAAAGTTAATGATCTAGTAGAGCTGACAACCTCCAAGTTATGTCAACCTCATCTCCCTTTTCCAAATGAAAGATGTGACAATATAGTTATTGGTAGTTTCCCTTTCATTCAAATTCTCTCAACTCAAGCCAGTTTTGTACTGTACGCTTTTCTTAATGGTGGCAAATGTCATCCCACACAATGACATCTCACACAAAGAGGGTGGTGAGGCACTGCAACAGGTTCCCCAGGGAAGCTCTGGATGCCCCATCCCTGGAAGTGTTCAAGGCCAGGTCGGATGGGTCTTGGAGCAACTTGGTCTAGTGGAAGGTGTTGCTGCCCATGACTGGGGAGCTTGGATGATCTAGATGATCTTTAAGGTGCCTTCAAACCCAAACCAGTGATTCTATGATGACCCTCTCTGATTCTTTAGAGGCAGAGTTATGTGAAACACAAAACCACTAATTATATAGTTTCTTTTCGGTTTTGAAACAACATGTAGCAACTCAGTGCCAGGAGCTTTCTCCAATGGGGAGTCTATTTCTACTTCTCTGAGACTGTTCCTTCCACAGTACACATATACTATCTTCATCAAAGCTGGAACCAGCACACCAGTCAAAACAATTCCCTGACTAATTTTAAACAAAAAGCCTGTTTACATGAATAATCATTACTGAATACGTCTAACTATGAAAAGACTGCTCACAACAGCCACCTATTGTTAGAAGTCAATGCATTATGCATTGTTTGAATTAAATCAGGATCTACATTGCAGTGTTTTGTGGATTTTTTTTCCTCTTCATTTTTTTGTAACCCATCTGCCAGCTGCAATAGGTTGCAATTTTGTTGAGCTTTTTATGCTGAAAAGTTATTAATACCAGATGTTCATTTCTCAGAGTATCCTAAGCACAAAACATTCCATATTGAAAACCAAAATGTTAACAATTATATGTCCAAACTTGGTGGATTAAAGATCCTATTAAAATTCTGGAGTATGTCCTATGTTTAATGCATTAACTCTTTTTTCCATCAAGGGAGGCCTGAGGCAGGCTAGGTTTCGTTTTGCTCCAGGGAGAAAGGGAATGTATTCACATCTCTAGCATTGTTCTTTCACTGTGTTTTGTTAAAAATATCATGAATATAATAGAGTTCCAGAGAGGACAATGAAAATACATGGGTCAGGGGTTTTAGCTGGGATTCTGGAGATAAGGATTGCTGTGCAGGACTTTCAATGAATTTTCAGCTGAGGTCAGCTCTGCATTCCAATGAACAAATAATCCACTGACAGAAAAATAGAAATTATAACAAAAAAAGAAAACTCTCTGTTCTTATAAAGAGAGACAGCTTTATCAGGGAAGAAGATAAGCAAAAGACTGGATCTTCAGCTGCTGTAAATTGGTGCAGCTGTATTATTAATTCTAGAGAGTTGTCTCTTTTCATAGCTTATCTGCTTCCATTAGTTTTTCTGAAAGCCATTGTTAAATTTTCTGTGGTCTGGCTTTGGGGGAGTATAGCCTGGTTTGTTAACTTCCAGTGAACAGTTCCTGTCCACATTATATAAGACAGTGTAGATATTCCCAATGGGTTTCTAAGGCCAAGAACAAGTGGGGGAAAGTAATCACTGCAGACTGTGCAGGGCAGAAATGGTCCCCATTTTGCAACTCAGGCCAAAAAATGTGGGCGGGGGAGGGAGTTTTTATGCTCTTTTGTGTGTTATACAAGCTCCTTGTTGCAGGTTTCCACCTTGAACTACTTTCAAGTTAAGAAGTGAGAGGACAAAGCAAGAAGTAACAGAGCTCTGAGAGTCAAGAGAAAGTGCTGTGTTTGGTCTTCTTTGTGCCTCACAGAGTTGCAAGGCAAGAGAGTGGTAGAGAATCTGGCCAATTATCCTGGCAGGGATGTTTCACAAATACCAGTCTTCATGTTATTTTCTAAACATGTGCTGGTGAGTACTTCCATGGAAGTATTCAGTGTTGGGTTGGATGGGGTCCTGAGCAAGATGGTCTGGTGGAAGGTGTACCTGCCCATGAGAGAGGCCTTGGAACTAGATGATTAATCTCCCTTCCAACCCAAACCAGTCTATAATTCTGTGAGTAATTAATTTTGGTTTTGCATAAACAAGAAATGGACCAATTAATTGCTGTGAAGTCTGGAACACACCACTGGGACATGTCATATTATTTTGGCTTGCTAAGAGTAAATTCAAATCACGAAAAAAAATAATTTTAGCTTCTGCATTTCAAAGAAATACATGTGGGTTTTGGGGGTTTTGGTTTGTTTTTTTTTGTTTGTTTGTTTGGGATTTTGTTGTTGTTTTTTTGTTGTTGTTGTTTGGTTTTGGGGGTTTTTGGGTTTTGGGGTGTTTTTGTTTTTGTTTGTTTGGGGGGATTGTTTGTTTTTGGTTTTTTTTGGGGGGGGGGGGATTTTTTTTTTCTGTTTTTTAGATCTTTCAAGTACATGTACACTGAAGCATCCTTGGAGCTGATCTGTATGCTGAAAGAAAAAGGTTACTTTCAGTCCATAATTTAATAATATGAGTTTTATATGGTAATACTTTCAGTTTAAAAAGCAAACTGCCTGACATGCCACAAGAACTAATTTTTTTGCACTATGTCTTCCAATTCATATGCTGTTAGCTGTTCTTTTTTTGTGGATATCTGTTGGATAATCTCCTCTCATTCAGTGCACAGAGCTTACATTAACATCAGTAAAAATTTCCTGCTTGGAACAAGTGCTGGATTAGCAATAGGTGCACTTCAATAGCTTTCCTTCACTTTGGATAAATCCTGCAAAGGTCAGATGTTTATCTGGAGTTTATCTGACTCACCGAAGACTCTGGAGGTTACTAAATATCATATACTGAACCTTTCTTTAAAAACTGATGGAATTTCCTAATCTGAACCTGACCAGAAATGCCACAGGTAAAGCTTTTCCAGTAGGATTTTTTCTTTTTTCCCATGTTCAAAAGCAATGATAATGAAAAAGACAGTTATTTTATATGCACAGAAAATCCTTTATGAAATTTGGTTGTAAGCATGAGTAAAGAAATTGGAGGAGTAAAGGGTGATACAAGAGTTTTCTCTGCCTGAGCTAATTTAGCTGTTCTTATATGGGTCTGGACAGAAATGTTTAATATGACTGGTGAGTTTTTCCCAGAGTGATTTCATTTCTTTTCTTTAAATGACCTATTGATTATCTTCTGCTTCCTTCCACCTATCCATGTGCACCTGTACAAACACACACACACACATGAATCTACATGTACAAAAATAATTGATCTGAACAAAATATTTTTTGTACTGTAAAATATACAGGCAGCAGTTCACTAGGTTTTTTAAATTTGTAGGAAGGCTGTGAGAAAATGATATTTGCCTGAAGTTATTTCTTATAGTTCACAATTCTGCCTCCTACCAAAATAGCATTTTTTTGATTTTCCAACAAATTAAAAAGATTAGAAGTGAAATGATGCAAATCCCAGGATTAAATAAGCAGGTGTGATAATTCAATGGGTACTTGCAGAGCTGCTTTTCCAAGGCAGAAGAAAATAAGAGATCAGAAAAATACTCTCTCTGCACTTCTTTTTTACCCATAGCTCCATCAAACTGCTGTTTTCTCTCTATCTAATCCATTTATCTGTCTCACTGTAAACACACCTGCTTATGCATACCTTCCCTCCTACATTTGTCTCTTTTCATTTTAAATTCATCAGTCTTATATCAGAGTACTATGTAATCCAGAAGCCAGATCAGATTCCTTCCAGCAGACATTTTTGTTGGGTTTGGTTTTGTTTATTGTTGCATTGCAAGTTGCTTGACTTCTTGTTACATATCAATTTTGGCTATACAAAATGGATGTCATGCTGCACCCACATGGCAAGAAGAATAAAGGCCACTTTGCTTACAGGTTCAGCCATTCCCATTCCTGCTTTTCTTTGTCCTTTAAGCCTGAAGGTGATTCTCCACTTAGTGTCACAAATTTCAGAGATTTCTAACAGCACTCAACACCACACTCACCTTCCTAGACTGAAGGTTAGGATCCTTTTGTCTTCCAGGAACCAGTGTTATGAAAATTCGGAGACACCTTAAAATGACAATCAAAAAGTAAGGATGAAAAAGAAACCAAAACTAAGAAAAACTTGAATGTTCGTATGTACGTGTAGTGCTTACATTCCTTTGGGAGCCAAAAGATACAGTGGCCCATTCTGCATCTATAAATGGGTATTTGTCTTGCTTCTGCTTAATTCACACCAGATATGTCCTTGGTCTTACTTTTGATCTCTAGAGGACCGGATTTGCAGTCCTGGCTGTAAGGCTGCTTGTCTTCCTCTCAAAGTATTTTGGTTCAGTCTTTGTCCTGAGGTGGGCTAACAGCCTTGAAGGCCTGATGTTGATCCTGCAGGGTTGTTTCTCTCAGACCTATGTATAAATATTTTGGACTTAATTTTAGCATGAAAATGTACCCATGATATACAGTTTGCCACAGATGTATGTAGTGGTCTACTGAGTGATTAATGGCAAGCAGAAGTCTTTCACACCTTTGCAGAGAAAGTATAAAACAAAATGAATAGAGTTTGTTCGTCCCGTTTTGAGAGACCTTAAATACCCTTTTGTAATTTGTGAGCAAATTTACCAATGCATCCCATTTTCCCTTGAGATCTTAATGTCTATTTTTAAACTATACTCAACAAGAAATCTTGTAAAAACAGACCAGAAGTCAGATACGAGAATATTAATCCATAGACGGAATTTTACTTTAGGAGGAGACTATTAAAAAAACATACTTGTTACTAATATGTCATTCAAGAACTTATTGACCAACCTGTCACCAACTGAGGTGGAAGGACATTATAGCTTATATTTACAAGACTGTAGCTAATATTCCAGAGCTAATAAGATACAGTCATGTAAGTTATTTTTAAATAAAATACATAATAATGGAATACATAAAATGCATTTGAGAAGCTGATTTCTAAAAAGTGTTCAGAGAACTCAGAATTTTTTGATAATCTTGTTGTTTTGCAATGATACTAATTGACAAAATTTATAGCAAGCCTCTGATATTTTTCAGAAGGTTCTCTTTTACTCTTATTTTTTGCCGATACAATGACTTTCCTGTCACATACTCTAGACACCTGTAGTTCTCTTCATCAAAATTCTGAAGTCTTATTTCTTGATTGTAACACTGTTTTTCAGAAGGAAAAATTTTAGAGTCCAGCATTTTTCATTTTGAGACTGATCATTACTTGACAGATCAAGATCTTTTTCCTACATTGATATGCCAAATGTTTATTTACCATGCAGGATTGCAATTTAGGATTAGCTAAATGTGTTTTGCTTCAGTGAAGTCTCTTTTACTAAACAGCCTTTGCTTCTTAGCATAATTACCATTGGAGAGGACATGTAGCACTAGTCATGATACACTCAGGACAGAAGTGAGGCAGGTACTGTAGGCTAATTTCCTTTTATTAGACCAAATTACCTTTAGTTAACTAAACTAAGTAAACTAAGAGAACAGTGCTCAACTGGTGGAATTCAGTTCAGGTGATCCAGAAGAAATACAGATACTACCTAAATATCTCTGTAAACATAAGAAAAAAGCATCCTTACTGTGAGTGTTCAAACAGGTTGCCCCATTGGGATGTGGAGTCTCTGTTCCTAGAGGTATTAAAATCCAACTGGATAAGAACTTGAGCAACCTACTTTAGCAAACCCTTCTTTCAGCAGGGGACTGGACCAGTCTACAGAGGTGCCTGCTCAACTCATCAATTTTGTGACTGTATCATTAGCAAAACAAATGTCTGGGCTCAGACATTTGAAAGAATTAGAAAAGATTTTGAGTGCCTGAAAATTTGGCCTTTTTTACCAAGTTTGTTATGTGATGAAAAGCCCATCTTTGTCCAGAATTGCAGATCAAAGATGACTAATTCTGCTTCAGCAGCTCTCTCACTAATTACTGATGGTCATGGGCATTCTTACTGAGACTGGTAGAGAAAGCTGCAGTTCCTAGTAACTTCCTTGGAGTATGCCACCAAAAATGCTTAATAGGAGCTTCTTGAGTGTGATGTGAAGGATTTTGTCCAGCATTTCCTTCCTTAGCATAGCTGACAATGAGGTAGAGAGAACAGCTGAGTCCCTGCAGTACACAAAGGACATCGATAAGCTTTGAAAATACTCAATGAAGCACAACTGAAATGATAAAAGGATTACAGAACATCATGTGTGAGGCGCTATTACAGAGTCTGAAAATGAAGTTTTTAGAAAAAAAGAAAAATGAGGAGAGAGTACTTTGTGGTCTCTGCATTAATGCCTAATAAATGAAAAATGTGTGCACAATGATACCACATTGTAAGAATCTTTGATTCGCTCTGCACAAGATGCCAGGCAGTGACGAATCTGCCTCATGTTAATTGTTTTTACCCTGATGGGAAAGTAGTTTAGAATTTAATTGTTACTTAATCAATGAAGTTCTTTAGAAAATGCTCTAAAAATCTAAGTCACTTAATACAGAAAAAGTTTGTACTCTGTAAAATGTCTGAGTCATCCTGTGGAATTCAATATCAGGGATCAAATTCTCTACTAAATGCCATATTATGGTTTCAAGTGAAAAGCAAACTATTGAATGTTATACATTTTCTGTCAAATTCTACACAAGCATGAAGGCAAAGTGATTCAAAATTATTTTAAATACACTATCAATGCATTTTAACTAACATTTTCTAGTATTAGAATGTACACAAGACTGTTGTTTTTTAGAAAGATAAATTGGTTAAACTGAAGTTTAATTCACTGCAGCAGCGTTATTCTAATCTAGATATAACTGTTATCTCTTTTCCTAATTTAAAGGACACTGAATGATTAAAAGATTAATTTTTCTATAGCCTTTTTTTTTTTTTTTAATTTATTTCTTTCTGGTGCTTTGCCAGGAGTGTTTCATTTTTGCTTGTTTGTTTTGGGGGTTTTATTTTTACACAATATCAAATTCTGAGTATTCCTCTTCTAGAATTCCAATCCCACAATTGCTGTTTAAAATGTTATTTTATTAGCTATATTTGGTTTTAAATTTTAATTCTTTCTGATGTTTCATTTCCATCTTTATTTGAAAATTAGTTAGCCACAGGAATGGTAACCAGTCCAAGCATAAGAACACCATGTGACTATTTAGTACAAACCTTCCTCTCAAAAGGGCGGAGCACTGTTTAAGAAAAACTGATCTCTACCAGGAAAAAAAAAAGTTCAGAACTGTAATGTCAGGCTTCCTTTCTTCCTTATTCTTCACAGCTGCATCCAGATATTGACTGTTTGGATGAGGGACAAGGCACTATCCCACAATAAAAATAAAGTTTTAGAATATTCCCAGTCCTGTTTCATCCTGCATTGAACACTCTCCAAAATAATTTTTAGATATTTCTAGAAACTGGGGCTTGAACAGGGCAGGGATTTTTCACAAAACCAATGTGAAAGATATTAACATATAAATGCAAACCAAGATGTAGTGGCTGCCTGTGAGATCAGGTAACAAGACCTGGTATTTTTTATTTGGTTTGGGGTTTTTTGTTCTGTTTTGTTGCGGGGTTTTTTGTTTGTTTGCGGTTTTGGGTTTTTTTAATGTAATCTCATTGTAATGGTGGTTATTTTATGACAAAGCCACCAACTCTAACTGGGAATAAAACCAGTGGTTGCCTAGAGGTGTATCTAGAGGTCTGCTCTATCTACCTACAAGCACAGAACATGTGTGCTCAAAGGGGAAAGGCAGCACCTCAGTGCAGTCTTTGAAGGGAAACGGGGTGCAGAGGACTCAGACTCCAGGGATGCAGGGGAAAAGGTTGTCTTTTTTT
>VXBX01004946.1:120859-132332 GCA_013400415.1 Scytalopus superciliaris
GGCAGGGAAGGTTCTGGAACAGAGTGGAACTTAGGGGTTTAGGGAAAAGCCTGGAAGGCGTTTGCAAGACAAGGCAAGACCCTCCAAAACTGGGAATACAAGGGCAGGTATATACCATATAAGGAAATGCTACCCTGCTGCAAGCAGGGACCAGTCAGGGGTGGGTTACAAGGCAGGAGCCATGGAAAATTCCAGCAAGGACACACAGTGAAACAAAGGAAAAACATATAACATGATAAAATCCTCAAACGGGGTACAGACTTTAAACTGCAAACAGTCCCAAACATAGCAACAATCCACATAAACACAGCAAGCAGTTATCAGAGCTCAGGCAGTCACAGATCTGTGCTGATTAAGCTGTCCTTCGACAGCCAATCTCTCTCCTCTCCTCCAGCACCTCAGGTCAAAGCAAATGAAGGAATGAAACATCTGAGTGGCTCATTTTGTCCACATTGTTTTCTCTTCTTTGACTTCCAGGAAGCCTGCTTCTTGCAATTCCTAACCTACTGGGAAAGAGATTTGACAAAATCTAGAGACCTATTGCACACACAGGATCAGTTTGAATCTTTGAGTACAAGAGTGCCCATGGGTTCCAACCCAGAGTCTGGAATAAAGGACCATATATTGATGGAAAGGAGGGGGGAAAGGGTTGCAGAGGGGAAGAGGTTGGTTGTGACACTGCTGGGAGATCTCCCATAGCCATCCCTCTTGCTGCATGGTGTCGTGGGTTCGACCTTGGCAAAATGCCAACCTCCCCAAGACCCGCATGGTCCCAGTGAAAGGAGGGAAGGAAAAAAAAACTTGAAACTGGAAAGAACTATATACATATATTTACAGGAAAGTTACAATACATATACATACGTACAAATATAAGAAAAAACAACAATAACTTCATCCAGAGCTGTCCACTCCAATAACACACAGATTCCATCACCCAAAACCCACATAAAACAAAACTAAGCACGTTTCTCTGAAAGAGCACCCAGCAAAGTAATATCAAACAAAAGTATTTACTTCCCAGAGACTAGAACTGCTGTGGGCATCTCGGCAGGGAAGCGGCCAGGCCTATCGCTCTGGGAGCAGCAACAGGGAGTCCTCACCACCACACCGCACGGAGAGAGGGAGGGTAAGAGGAGAGAGAATACCTCCCCCACTAGATTTATACTTGACTTGACGTCAGATGATATGAAATACCTCTTTGGTTGCTTCTGTCAGGTGATGCTTGCCCCTCTGAATCTACAGAGTGCCTCATGGCCCAAAAACTGGGGCCTGCTAAATTTGGTTTCAGGCCTAACTAAACTAAGGCCTTAATCTAAGTTTTTGGGAGTTTATCCAACCCATCACACATGGCAAAGCCCCTGAGCAATCCCAGCTCCCCCAAGCCATTAAGGGATGCTTGTACAGCAGAGATCATCCTATGGAGTGATGTTTCCAAGGAACCAGTACCATCCTTGGCAAAACTAAATCACTCTTTGAGGACATTGGAGGGATCAAAAAAAAGGAAGAAAGAAAACACAATTCAAATCTCTTCATAGTTCTCAAATTCCTCCCAGTCTGTGATTTCCATCAGAACACCAAAACCAGGATGATGCTTTGAAGTAATACTGAGTCACTGCCACACACCGAACATTGCTATACAATCCAAAGGGTTTGTATAGCCTAGGGCCAGCCCCAACCCCTTACAACCTTACTGAAGCTATTGAGTGCCAAAACAGTCCCTCACAATACTTAGTATTGCACACATAGAAACAGATGCCTTCTCTCAGTATGTTTCTCCTGACAGGCAGGATGAGAAGCTATGAAATTATGCTAAAATCATATGACAACAGTCTGCCTTGGGATCTTCTCCAGTGAGCTTGTTTCTTCTTTTTCTCATGAAGTGAGACATTTTTGCAGTCAGTGTTTGACTTCCTGAAGGATATTTAATTCCGTAACAAAGACAGACAACCTTTCCCTGCCTGATTTTTTTTTAACAATTTAGATCTGTAGATTAAATTGCATTACAGAGACATTGTGAAGGGCTTCCAGAGGTAGAAAATTATCTCATACTTCTCTCTCCACAAGATGTGTCCTGTTGAGTAGAGGTTTGCAACCGTATAGTGAGAAGTACACACTAACTTAATTTACTATACTGAGCACCTCAGAGACATGGCTGCAGTAAAATAAACAACATCAATTCAATTGTTTCCTCTTATGTCACACTGTAAACTTCATAAACATGTAAATTCAAAAATCTCCATAAACACTTTAGCATTATGAATCACTGCAGGGTATCACAGCTGGTTACCTGCAGAAATTGTGTCTAGAAACTAGTCCATCATTTACAGGCAGCAGCAGATGTTAAAGGGAAAGTGTTTCATATAATCATCCCAAACACAAAATAAAGAAAGAAAAACAGCAAGATACATAGCCAGACGTTTTTTGTATCTGTGTGATACAGTATCAGGGATCTGAGTTTTGTTGGTGTATCTATACACATGGTTGGGAGACATCAATCTGAAATGTGTTTGTTCAGAGCAGCGTTGCTCTCAGGATGGATTCTGACTGTGAATCAGAAATGAGACTTTCACATGTGCCACAAGAACAAAAAAGCTGCTACCTACAAGCTTGCCTAGAACTGGCACGAAGTTAAATTAATATTCTATGTTCAGAATGATCATAAGTGTCTATTTTAATCTGAGATTGTTACAGGACCCCATGACAGTTGAGTGCCTAAATTGAACTGTGAAGCAGTTGTGTTCTCCAGTTTCCCAGGGCTCTACTTAACATCCATCTCCTATGCTTAAAAGATGATTTATCGTGTTATTTGACAAACACCTGAACCTTTGACCCAGCATGGCGAGACTTTTGTCCTGCCATGATGGATTGTAATCCAACTATTTGCCCGCTCTCAGACCAGGCTGGAGTATTTTAGATAACAGTCCTGTCACTCAGGGCTCGGTCTGTGGAAGCTGTGACCTGTCAAACAGTGACTCACATGCCATTTATATTTAAACAGAAAGAGGTAGTGTAAGGGCTGCTTTAAGTCTCCAGCTCAGCTACAGTGTTCCCTCTAAAATAAAAACCCTTGGAGACTGTTTGAAGCCCTTCATGAGGGACCACTGACTCCAAGGGAACAAGGGAATTCACTTTCCTGTTTTGAGATCTGCTTCTATTTGTTATTTCCATCTGTATTTCTCTTCCTCCCATGAGTTCCTTATAAGCAACAAATCCATTTCTTAGTGATATACTTTTTAAAAACTGAAGTGATGGTTTCCCTTCAATAAGAAAAGCCCTGCAAAATTAAATTGTTGATAAATAAAATTTATGGAAAAGTTGTAAAAACATACATGAGATAATCGTAGATTTGATGTTGCTTGGTGTTTAGGCTTTATGTGATAGGCACCTAAAACAAAGCAAACAACAAAAAAAACAGGTTAAAGAATTTGCTGAGTAAAATATAACTGTTGGTCATTTAAAAAAGAGATCTCAGAAAGGTCACATCTAGTAGGAGCATGTGGATACCAACAAGGGACTCAGAAACGAGAAGTGTTCATGTAACTGCTCTGTTCAAGTAAAAATGTCAGCCAGAGCAATTGCACTTGAACCTGACCTACTTTTTACCACTATCAGCCAGAGGGGAACAGTAAAAAAAAAATTAGGTCAGGTATTTATGACTCGAAACAATACACTATGTGATGAGGGGGAAAAAATCCACTCATTCTAAAACAAAAAGTTTTGATTTTATTCTTCATTAAAAAAACATTATATATTTTGATAAATAAACCATGTTTAGGGACTCTGATGGATAGCAGGGCACATATTGATTATAATACTTGCTGATTTTGGCTGATGAAGTCCCAGGCCAAAAGTTTACAGAGTGAAATTTTTCATTTATTGGCTAGTAGTTTGCTTTGGCATTTCTCCAATATGCCAGCAGCGACATTTCCTTCCACTTTGTTGACATGTTAAGGTTTGCCCACCAGAGAGATAGTTCCTGCTTGCTGATTCCCACAACTAGGATATTTGCAATTCCAAGAAGAAATAGGAGCAGTAGCACCATGTAAACAATGCGAAGGGTTGCAACTCCAGCTCTGGCACAATGGGAAGCCTCAGTTAAGGACGACTGAGCACGATGCTCAAATGAGTCTTTGGAGGTTAGTTCTTGGAACTGCAGGCTGATTGACAACCCCTCTGTAGGCAAGGAAGCCTGAACAAATCTGAGAGTAGTTGTGGAAACCACATTACCTGCAGATTATAAGCCAGACCTTCAGCACCTGAAAATCAACATTATTCCACTGAAATCTTTATATATACTTTTTTTCATATACCTTCTATATATAATAAGTATAAAATGAATTCAGATTAGTTTTGGACATTGATATCCACTGTGTTCTACTAGGTTGGTCTTTTTTGTTGTTCTTTTTTATCCCCCCATTACTAATTAAAGAGAGGAGGGAAGAGGAGAGGATGCATCATGAAGAAAAGAGTTTGAGAGGAGCATTCCTCTCTTCCGAATTAACCAGAAGTGTCATTCCCCATCCAGGTCCTTCTCAGTCCTGCCAAGTGACAGCTCAGTTGTTGTCTTTTGTCTGGTATCACCAAGTCCCCTTTCCCTTGCTCATCCTTCAAAGCCATTTAACATGTATTCTGTTTTAAAACAAAAAAATTGATCCTTTCTGTAGTGTATGGGACAAATTCTCCACCATGATCTACAGGACTAGTTTCCTTCAAATTCCATCTTAAAACTGTTCATTCCCCCAATGTCTGTCAAAGATTTCTATTTGCTAAATTTTTCCCGTTTTTTTTCCAACCTGTGCAAATTGACCTAATAGAAGATAGTAATTTTCCTTCTCTAGCCATGTCTTTACAAAATTCCTGACAGACCTTCACCATATGTCACTATGTGCTACCATGTTGAATTGATTAAAATAAGTTTATGTAATTTGCTGCACTTGCCCACTTTTGGATCTGCTACCCTATCTTTGTTGGTATGTAACTGCACAAATATCTTTCTAAACAGATCACCTTTTTGCTCTATGTATAGAGCCTTACTCATGCTTCACAAATGTGAAATGTATGTATTATAAGGGGAAAAAATGAAAGAAATGTATTACACTTATTTCCTCTGTTTCTTATAATTTATTTTATGAAAAAATAAGTTTCATGAACTGAGACACCTTCTTCCTTCCCAAATGATCATTCAACCAACTTATGACCTCTGTTGTTCTCAAGAATGAATGAAAATTTTTAACTAATGAAATTTTTTAATCTAAATTATGTATTATTTTCCACTGAATAAAGTACCTGCAATGCACCTGGAACTGTGGACCACAGTTTTGTCCCCAAAAAAGCAGGGACTTCAGAGCTCCCTGTAGCTTTTATTCTAATTCCGAGCTTTGGTTTGCCATGTTCTGTTCTTAGTCTTCACTTTTGCTGTCTTCCTATTCTACTAGGATTTCCTTTTTCTTGCTGACACTTTTTTTTCTGAGGATCCATTGCCTTGACTAGCCCTCTGTATTCAGCCACAGAGCTCCCTCACACATCAATTTTACACACAGGTCTGGCAGCTTAACAAAAAGCAGCTCTTCATTTGTGATTTCAGCCTTTTTCTTACATTCAATTCTATATAAAGATCACCTTTCTGGTGAAATTTTATCTGTAACCTTTTATTTTTTTCCATATCATTACCTTACTCTTCCTGCACTGTCTAATACACAGTGGCAAAGCACCAAGCCTCTTCCCACTCTTAACTGCCTTTGCCATCTGGTGTGTTGGATGCAAATAATCTTTCCTTTCTGGACACAGATATTGGACAGCAGAATGATCTTAGCATAAAAAATCCTTCCCAAAAGTTTGTTTTGTGAATCATTAGCCAACTCCAGCATAAGGACTGAGATATGAGCTCTGTACATTGACTTTAAATACAGAATTTCATTTGATGAAAGAAAACAACCCATCAACCAAAAAAAAAAAAATCCAACATATTTTAATATAAATGTCTATATTTAGATGTACTATATATATATAAAAATTGTGTATATAGAAATATAGATATGTAATATAGAAGTAAATATTTCATATATATGTATACATATTTTATATATATATATACATATATATATATATATATACACATATATATATGTATACTGAGCTGATGAGACTAGAGGCTCCAATGTCAGCACTATCAGCAGCAGATATCTAGCATGATGCACACGTATGCTCCTGTTCCAGGGGAACCTCAGGACAGCAGAGACACCCATGAGGAGCCCATAGTCCACTCCAGAGTGGCTGAGAAGACATGGATAGCCAGGATCAGTAGTGGACAAGTCTCTGCATATATAAAAGAAGTTCCTGGGGAGCTCTAGTGACCAGGAGACTCAAGGAGAACCTCTACAACCATCTGAAAGGATGTTGTGGTGAGGTCAATCTCTTCTCCCATGTAACAAGTGATAGGACAAGAATAAATGGCCTCAAGTTGAACCAGAAAAGGTTTGGATTGGATATTAGAAAAATTTCTTCACTGAAAGGGTGGTCAGGCATTGGAATAGGCTGCCCAGGGAAGTGTTTGAATCAGTATTCTCTGTGATTATTCAAAAAAGATGTGGATGTGGCATGTAGGGACAAGGTTTAGTGATTGACCTGGCAGCATTGGGTTAATGGTTGCACTCAGTGATCTTAAAGGCCTACTCCAACATAAACAATTCTCCTTTTCTATATGCTTCCATATACTTGTGATAAATTTTAAAACAGCATTCCATGGCAGTTTAAATGTCTGGTGAATGGGACCATTCTCTGCAAGTTTAAAGCTGGTCCAGACCATTCCAGACTGAAACTTTCCTGCTGGAATATTTCTGTTAGAGTTGCCAAAGATTTTGAAGTCTGGGGATGGATGTCAATTGCTTGCACATCCTTTATATATGTTTTTTTTTTCTAAGACAGCTGANCATTGACTTTAAATACAGAATTTTATTTGAAAAAAAAAAACAACCCATCAACCAAAAAAAAAAAAATCCAACATATTTTAATATAAATGTCTATATTTAGATGTACTATATATATATAAAAATTGTGTATATAGAAATATAGATATGTAATATANTAGTGACCAGGAGACTCAAGGAGAAACTCTACAACCATCTGAAAGGATGTTGTGGTGAGGTCAATCTCTTCTCCCATGTAACAAGTGATAGGACAAGAATAAATGGCCTCAAGTTGAACCAGAAAAGGTTTGGATTGGATATTAGAAAAATTTCTTCACTGAAAGGGTGGTCAGGCATTGGAATAGGCTGCCCAGGGAAGTGTTTGAATCAGTATTCTCTGTGATTATTCAAAAAAGATGTGGATGTGGCATGTAGGGACAAGGTTTAGTGATTGACCTGGCAGCATTGGGTTAATGGTTGCACTCAGTGATCTTAAAGGCCTACTCCAACATAAACGATTCTCCTTTTCTATATGCTTCCATATACTTGTGATAAATTTTAAAACAGCATTCCATGGCAGTTTAAATGTCTGGTGAATGGGACCATTCTCTGCAAGTTTAAAGCTGGTCCAGACCATTCCAGACTGAAACTTTCCTGCTGGAATATTTCTGTTAGAGTTGCCAAAGATTTTGAAGTCTGGGGATGGATGTCAATTGCTTGCACATCCTTTATATATGTTTTTTTTTTCTAAGACAGCTGACTAACTAGTAGCAATACTGTAAGCAATTCAGACCTATCTAAATATTTATTGCCTATATGTGGCAGCTCTCTTGTCTCTTGGGAGACAAAATAAGGGCTGAATAGGGTCTATAATAGGATCTCTACATGTCTAAGCCACTAATTTTGAAAAAAAAATAAAAAATCCTAGTCTTTTTGTGTTTTATACTCATCTCTTCAATGTTCTTGAAAGTAGCCAGTGAATCCCCAAGTTATCAGGTCAAATAGAACCAATAAGCAGAGAGATGGCAAACTCACATCATAAACTACAAACTGAAAGCATGTCAAGAATAATAAAAAGCTTCTAAAAAACCAAATCAAAACAACCCCCCTTAAAAATCCCAACCAACCAAAGAACAATAACAACAACAAGCCACCAGAAAACAACAATAAAATACAAACAAAAAAAGGAGGAAAAATTCCCGTAGGTAGAATAAACCTTAACATTCAATCTTATATAATCACTAGGTACTCTCTGGTTTTTTAAGCCTGAATGTGTCTATTCCCTGGCTGTAGGACTGGTCATGAGTGAGCTTCTCAGAGTGAGCAATGCAGTTTGTGTGACCCTGAGCATGGTCTCAGAGAAAATGTACAGAGAGTTTTAGGGGACTAAACAGCGGACATATGGGCTACATTTTCCTAGAAATGAAGGCCAGAGGATCTTTCTTTGATCTAGACTGACCTTCACAGGTCACCGTGCTTCATTAGGCACACGCCTGTCTGCCCCATATATGGCCTGCCATGCCTCAGAAGTAAACAGAGAGTGACTAAACCAGTCCAAGAAGTCAGAATATGTAGAGTCAATCTGATCTATCCTTCCTTGTGGAGTGAGTCTTGTTAAGGATATAATTTCTGCAAACATACAACCTAATATCCATATAATTTTCCTCATAGCTGTGAATCACCTGTCTGCCATGCAGATACCTTAAGCTGGGGTATGCAAATAATTGTGCAACTCTTGGTTTATACTCACTTGATCTTGTTTCCAGCAACCCAAAATCATCAGTGCTAATTAACTAATACCTCTTTTCTTTACCATCTTTTTTCATTTTCCCTCTTTTTCTTAACAGCAGATCAACTTTTGTTAGCTCTTCCAACTATCTTCAGTCACACAGGATATGATTGTGGCACTAGGTCAATGTTTGCATAATTTGAGTGGAAAGGGACCTTTTAATGAAAACAGTATTTCCCACCCTCCCTCCACACAGCTTAGCAGCAAAGCAAGACACTGCCAGCCTGAGCATTCTGTGATCACAGCCTGTGGCATCAGACTGTCTCCTTAGTAACAATTCAGCTAAACTGCTGGGCTGACCTACTGGTCCCTTCGAGGTTTTCTTTATCCCAGAGATGGAATAAATTGGGAACTGTATATTTAAAAGGTCTATTTCAACAGCTCATGCCAAAGCTAAGATACTGTGACTGTGTTTACCCTGAAATGAAGGATAAAGAAGATAGAAATGAAAGGAAATATAATGCAGAATTGCACTGTATTCTTGACTGAAAACCAAAACACAACCAATAAGATTGTTTTGGGTTTTTTTTCTTATATAGAATCACATTCTGTTTCTGTAACTGTTCCAAAACCTCAAGTGTCTGGAAGAAGAAACAAGGGTTCAAAAGATATGCTTTCAGCTGACATTTTTTCCCAACAAACTGATAATAAATGAATGTTTAAAGCCCACAAGGATATACCCCCTTAATCCTTTTAGTTTTGGTTGCCCCAACCATTTTAATTTCAACAAGTTATGTAATTTGGCAATCCTGTAGTGAGACCTACCCATCCTTCCTAATTCTCTGTGCTTTTCTGAATGATGTGATTCTCTAGATTATCTCACCTTCTCCTCTCACCACAGAACTGCTGGCTGTCCCAGCAGCCAGCTTAGCACAGATAGGTCCCCTTATGAATGTAGAAGTTCTCAGCTTCTCTCAGTGACATATCTTTGTTTTTCATTCCAAGACCTGATGGTAGAAACCACCCATCACATTTTGCCGAGGCCACGCTGGGGCACTTTGAAGTGGGAGTTGTGCTCATAATGGATCTGTGTAATATTTGATGGAAAACAGAACTGCTGTTAAAGTGAGTTACCCTCACTAAACAACACTCCTGGCATCTGAGCTGTGCATACCTGTGTGGAGAGATGGCTCATTACTCTTCACATTGCTTTATACAGCTTCAGGCATTTTTATGTTGTCCATGTTGACACTGACAGATTCTCCTCTTCATAACCCTATTTCTGTAGTCAGCACATGTTTTGTCTGGTAATTCTACGGCTTTCATGCAATTCAAGAAGTATTTTCAGAACTACGACACATTTTATACCACATTTTAGGATCCGTGGCCTGAGTTCCAGGGATCCCTGCTGGACTGTTGTCTAACTAATGCAATTTCTACAGCCTAACGGCAACTTCACAGCAGCCACTCAGACTCTCTTTCTGTTGACATTAATTAATCTGTTCGTGTTGCATGCAGCAAACAATAGCCTTTCAAAGTCCATGTTCGTTATTTTTGCACAATTTGATGATACATTGGTGCCTCTGAGAGACAAGGTTTATGTTACCAACAAATCTAGATACCTTCTCAAAGGTATCCTACTTGTGTCTTCATCTCAACAGGGTAGATATAATCTCTGCAAATGGAATAGAAATCCATTGGTCATGCTAATGTTTTGCCTTTGTTCAACAGTGCTTAGATAGTAACAAATTTTAACACTGTCAAGTAGTATGAAACTTCTGGTATGTCTCTGTATGTCCTGGCACTCCCAGACTAAGCACATATGCCAACAAGAAGCAGCTAATGGAAATAACTTTTGAGTAGTGGCCAATCTAGTTAGCTCTGCAACTGAAAAAATACAGACCCAGGTTCTCATTTGCATGGTGCCATGCCTCTCTGAAGTACTGAATGAGCCATTTAAAATGTAAGACATAGGATTTTAAAAGGATCCAAATTTCAGCAGAACCCTTTTTCACCATGACAGCAGCATCCAGATTAGAAATTATTTAAATTGTTGGTTTCAAAAATATCTTTCAGTGGAAGGTCTAAAATGACTTCAGGGTGTAAAACAGTGAATTGTTTTTAAGCACTTCCTATTATCCCCATTAAGCATGTGAAAAAAATCTGTCATGCAGAGGACACTTGCACAGAAAAGAAGTTCTTCATATTCAGGTGGAACTTCCTGTGCATCAGTTCCTGCCCCTTGCCTCTTGTCCTCATGAAAACAGTGAAGGGAAAATCAGTGGCTTAGGTTAATTAAGTACATAGTAAAAAATGCAATTGGAGAGACGCCTGAATTTAATTTTAAACTCACTGAACAATTCTGGATAAATAGAAAAGAAATACTTTTGGAAATGTTGAAAACAATTCAGTCAGTAATTTTCAAAGGATATTGAAATTCCTGAAACAGAAACTTGCCAAAAAAGTCCAACTAGATTCTCAAAATGGTGGATGCCACAATATTTTCATTTATGCCTTGTCATTGTGCTTAGCCAACATGTGAGACAGAGAGGTAGAAAGTCAGTAGTAGAAGGAATGACTCTGTATCCTGGCCAACAGTACCCACAAAGGGCACATTTGTGTTGCAGTACTTGGTCTAGTGAATATTTAATATGGAATAAAGTCAGAGGAGATACTGAGAATACCACATAAGATTAGAGCACACTCTGGGGAAATGCTTAATGTGGGTTCAAAGTCTTTCAGATATAAAGGAGATTGAACACGGATCTCTCAATTCCATAGTTTTTGTTTTGCCTATTTTGAAATACTTCTGGGAATTTATGTGACTTGTCCTTCACTT